>DF359947.1:0-16405 GCA_000787875.1 Solanum virginianum | reverse complement strand
GAGCACAATTTACTTCACACTTTTGGAGATCTTTTCAAAGGGGTCTTGGTACCAAAGTTTACCTTAGTATGGCCTTCCATCCTCAATTGGATGGCCAAGCCAAAAGGACAATTCAAACACTTGAAGGTATTCTTAGGGCTTGTGTCTTGGAGCTTAAAGGTAGTTGGGGTGACCATCTTCCATTGATTGAGTTTGCCTATAACAAAAGTTATCACTCTAGAATCGGTATGGCTTCTTTTGAGGTTTTTTATGTGAGACGTCATAGATCATTAGTGGGTTGGTTGGAGGTTTGAGAGCTGGGTTTATTAGGGCCAGATCTTGTTATGGATGCTCTTGAGAAGGTTAAGATGATTAGGGAGAGGTTGAGGATAGCCCAAAGTCATCAAATATCCTATGCCTATATGAGAAGAAGAGACCTAAAAGTGGGGGATTGGGTTTACTTGAAGACTTCCACAATGAAAGGTGTAGTCTATTTTGGTAAGAAGGGGAAGTTGAGACCAAGGTATGTTAGTCCTTATAAGATGATAAAGAGGGTTGCCGAGGTAGCTTATGAGTTGAAGGTGCGTAGTGAAATGAATTTGGTCCATCTGGTATTTCATGTCTCTATGTTGAGAAAATGTGTTGGTGATCCTAATGTCATTGTACCTCTTGATTATGTGGGTGTTGTTGAGGATAACTTAAATTATGAGTAGGTTCTAGTTCAGATCTTAGTATTTTAAATGCTATGTTGCATTCTTGTTGGGGCTGATTTGTTCATGATCACTCTTGTCTTGTATGTCTCGTTTACATTCGCGGATGAATGTTTCCAAGGGGGAGATTTTGAAACGACCCCAAAGAGTGCCCAAAAATGTGCCTCGAAATGCCCAAAAATTTTGATTTCCTTATATATAAAAATTTGTTTGTTATTTTGGAAATCCGACTTCATATTTATGATCAAGAGGTACAAATTAGGCGAAGAAGTGTCTAACCTCGATTGAAGAGTGAAAGAATAGCAATTATAAATTTTTAAGGATCGATTTCTAGAGAGCTTTCAGTGATGCCTCTGTGACGTGCCTTGGGTGCGCCATATTGTAAAATCGTCTCCGCATCCTCTCCATGATGAAGATATGTGTAATATCCTAGTAGTGATGTTTAAGTGCAGTACAAAATATTCTAAGTGTTGGGCCCAAGTTTCCCAGATGTGTTTTTATCCATACTTAGTCAAATTTCACACATATCATTCTAAACATTTCCCAATACTCCCCAAAATCACTTAGCCAAATTTTCACTCCAAATTCCAAGACTCAAAAGCCTCATCTGAAGTTAAGGATTCTCTTCAAGCTTCAAGTCTCCATTGTCAATCTTCACCAAGAACCTCTTAGAAGCTAAGGTATGTGGTGTTGAACCATTGGGCCCTTTCACGCATGGTGCCTAAACCATCTTTTACTTAATATTTTATGATTTAAAATATATTTTACATGTGGGTTTTCAATATTGAGAAATTTATTGCATAGTGATTTTAGTTCATAAAAGTATGGTTGTTTTCGTATATTTTGAGCTTCTAATCTTGTATCTAATGTTGGAATTGATGACGGGTTCTGATATGAATGTGTTCGGGGTATTGCAAGGTATTGATTAAAGTTTTTACCATTGATTTTCCTACATGATTTCATCTTTAAATTGCATGCTCTTTTACCCACATTACACACCCCCAAGGTATTTGATAAAAAGTCCGGTTATAGTTTCTTGATATATTGAAGGCCCAAAGCATGAGTTATGAAATGAATGATGTTATGATGATGAAATGAGCTTCTGTATATGATTATTCTTACATAAGGTATTGCATTAGAGCTTATAATGAATCCTATATAAAGTATTGCATTAGACCATGTCCGACCTAGGGGAAAAGAGTTGGGTAACCAGATGGGGGTTTATACTCATCCACTGGTGTGATGGGGTGGTATCATCACTAATTGAGATGAGGGTTTTTACTCACTAATCGGATGGGGGTTTGTACTCATCCACCTGGGTGATGGGGTGGTATCATTACCAACCAAAATGGGGGTTTGTACCTACTAACCTACCGAGGGGTTTGTACCTTGGGAACTAGCTTGGTATCTTCTTCACATATGATATCCTATATGAGCATGATTTACTTAAGCATGTTTTACTTATGCATAGATCATACATGTCATATTGCTATGTTACGTCTACTGCCTATCATTATGCATTTTGGAATATGATGCCTATCTATTCTTGCATTACATCCCACATACTTAGTACATTCAAATATACTAACGCATACTCTTGCCTACATGATATTACCATGTAGGACCTGGTGCCTAAGTTGATCATTCTCCTACTCCACGTTGCTAGACGGTGCTATTCCAAGTTCGTTAATGAGTCTTCCATTTCGGAGACTTTGGTTTCTATTTTTTTTCTTATTATCTATGCATTGAGACACTATCTTAAGTTCTATTTGACTATGAGGGTGAGCCCGGTTACTTTGTCTTGGCCCTACTCTTTCTAGGATTTAGATGTGTTTATTGGACAAGGTGTGCATTATGTATGAGCTTGACTCTTGATTTTTGACTCCGATTCTCAAGTAAGTTTTCCCTTAGTCCCATTAACCTTATTTTTATCATGTATGTCTTATTATGCTTCCGCAACCAAGGATGTGTGATGGTGTGCTAAGAGACTTGTTTGGGGTTCCTTCGGGTTCTCCATTCGCTATGTCATGTCTAGGCCCTAGGCTTGGGTCGTGATAGATACCATGTTTGGCACAACCCTGGCCTAGGGCCTAGACGTGACATGGCAAATGGGGAACATGGAGGAACCCCAAAACAAGCCTCTTAGGATATCATTACACATCCATGGTAGTGGAATCAATTAAACAATAACAAGAAGGATGTAAAATAAGGATAAAGGGGCTAAGGGAGTCTCTCATAGCTTAAAAACATACAAGAGTCAATCTCAAAGAATCATTATATCACTTGTCCAACAACACCTCTAAACTTAGAATTGAGCGGGGACAAAGGCAATTTTCCGGGCTCACCCTCATAGTCAAAAGCATACAATAAAAGAAAGAGAGTTTTTGCATAATATAAGATTAAATGATATCATCTCGGAGTTGGGGACTCATCAAGCTTGCTTCAAAGATAGTACTAGCCATGTGGAGGGGCAAAATGATCAAGTGGAGCTCCGATTCCTACATAGTATCATCATGTAGGCATAGAGTATGTGTTAGTATGTTTGAACGTACTAAGTATGTAGGATTCAATGCAACAAGATATAGGCTATAATTAAAATGCATAAACATAAGCAGGAGATAGTATATTAGCAACATGGCATGCATAATCAATGCTTGAAGTAAAACTTGCGAATATAGAATATAATACATGTGTAGGAAGAGAACATCATCATAGACCTAGCAACTTAGTACTTAGAATCCAAGGCATGCCACCCACTTGGAAGGTGGATGAGGTACATACCCCTCATGTTTGGTAGTATACTATTGCCACAACACGACAAGGAGGATGAGGTACATACCCCTCATTTATGGTAGTAAGGGTCACCACCACCCGACAATGTAGATGAGTTACATACCACTCATCTATGGTAATATTGGATTTCTACCACCCGACAAGGTGGATGAGGTACATACCCCTCATTTATGGTAGTACGGGATTGCCACCTTTCGACAAGGTGGATGAGGTACATACCCCTCATATTTGATATGGTCAACTTGCAACACTATAGATACTATCCATGAAAACAGATCGTTTATACATTCCTTTTATCATCATAAACTCACCTAATGCATATACCATACAATAGGCCTTCAACAACTCAAGACACCTTAACAAGACATTTTATCAAACACTTGGCGGGTGTGTAATGCTAGTATAAAACTATACTATTCAAGAGTGAAATCATGCGTGAAACCTTGAAGTAAATCAACCCATTAAATCTTGGTAATACCCTCATGCAATATACATTGAAACCCTTCATCAAATCTCAAAATAGATCATATATTCATAGCTCAAAACATGCTTAAACAGTCATACTTTTATGAAACTCCAACATAGTTCATAGTTAAATTCATAGTAAGTAAGACCCACAAATAAATCAACTTAGAAACATACAATTTATGTAAAATAAAGGTTGGGCTCCATGGTGAAAAGACCGAATGGTTGAAACCCACATACCTTAAGTTTGGAGATTTCCTTGATGAAAATTTGAATGAGAACTAGAAACTTGAATGAAATCCATAGATCCAGAATGAGATTCGGGCACTTGAATTTTGGGTGAAATATTTTTCTATGTGTTAGAGTGGGTTTTGGGGAATCTTTTGTATGATATGCGATAGAAAATACACTAAGTATAGGTGTTTTTATGCATAGAAAGGCTTAGGCCCAAGACCCAAAATTTTTGAAGAGATATTCAATTAATTAAAGTATTTAGTACATTTACCATGCATTGCCTTGAGTTAGAAGATGATTATTTTAGCAATAACTTGAACAAGGATTTGAGAATGAGTTGACCAAGAAGTCCTTACATTATATTTTGAGTAATTTTCTCTGCTATCACAGGTAAAAATTTTAACTGATTGACTCACCATGGTGGTTTGATTTCTCATGTTTGGTGTTTCAGCAATACATTACATATCCAGTTCTGTTTCACAGAATAAAACAACTGGAACAGCTACCTACATATTGCACACCCATGAAAAACAACTAGAATAGCTACCTACATATTTCATATTGTACACACAGTAAATTTGATGAGCAAGTCCTTAGTGTTAATAAAATACCATTTCTATTGAAACAAGTGGAGAACTGATGAAGAAATTCATATAGTGAAAAAAGTTATAAAACAGTTGCTTGAAGCCCCAAAGTTACTACTTAAATACTCTTTTTGTAACTCAAATTCTTTATTTTTATAATACTTCTCTTTCATTCTAATTTGAAATCTATATTAATTTTGAAGTTCATCTCCAAACATAATTCCAACTTCCAAATATGTTTTTCTCAATTTCAAGATATTGTATTCAAACAGCTAAATATACATTATTTTTTATTTTTTGTCCGGCTCTGACTTTTATGTTACTATGCAGCTTTAGTCAGCAATATCATTAACCCACCCCTGTATATCCTTATTTGGTGCTAATTTTGTTTCTCTCAAAACAACTAATATTTCCACCTAAATAATAATGAGAATGCTTGATCAAGCAAATATTCAGTAACTCGATGAAAGAAAACTAGGAAAAGTAAAGGATCAATCATCTCTAAAGCAAATTGTATTGAGCTAAAAAAATAAGTTACAGATTAGATTCATCTGCTCCTCAATCACAAAGTTCACTTCATAAGAGAATTCCTAAAGACAAGAGAAGATAACAACATATAATCACAATACAACAACATAACTATATAGTCCCATAAGGGGGTCAAAGGAGGGTGGGGTATATCCAGACTTTACCCAACCTTTGTATGGTGGAGAGATTGTATTTCAAAGGCCCTCAGCTCAAGAAAGATGATTTTCAATATCGCAGCAGATGCTTTGTCTCGAGTTCATTTGCTACATTCATCAGCTTTCGCTGTTACTGAACTCACATTAATTAACTAGTTATGCGACTTGAACAAGACTGATGCCACTCTATAGGATCTCTAATCCTAGCTGCAACATAATCTGGACTCCTTGATTCATGTTTCCTTTCAAGTGGGACTTCTTCTATTTCGCAATTGGATATTGGTCCTTATTGATGCCAAACATTGCACATTATTATCTGAAGAATTTCAGTCTTCTAAATGTAGTGGTCATTTTGATTTCATCTAGTTTTCATTGGGCTAGTATGCATGCAGATGTGAAATGTTTAGTTCTGAAATGCCACATTTGTCAATAAATGAAGGATCCAATTTCGAAATGCCATTTTTTAGGATATTTCTATGGATTTTATCATAGGTCTTCCAAACCCTCCCATGTGGTGATACTATTTGGGTAATAGTGGACCGATTGTCCAAACATGTTCACTTTGTTGCCTTGCCTCCCAATTTTACTAGGCAAAAGATTGTCCAGTCAGGACCCATTGTTTTTCTCAGAATTTTGGAATGAACTTCAAAAACTCTAGCATACATAACTTTCCATGAATTGGGCCTATCATCCCCAATTTGATGGTCAGACTGAGGCGCTAAACAAATGTTTACAGATGTATCTTCACTATTTTGAGAATGAAATGCCTGCTACTTGGTTTACTCTGTTACCATGGGGAATTTTGGTGTAATAGTACATGCCAGCATAGCTCTAAGATGATGCCTTTTAAGATAGTTTATGGCCACCCTCCACCTAATATGGTGAGGTGTCTTAAGGATAGGACTTCTATCTTTGTCGTTGCATCCTTTTGAGAATTCTATTAACTAAAATCTTTAAATAGACAATGTACAATAAGTGATCATTTTGATAAGCTCAATTTAGTAGTTCCTCTTATCTCTAATGCATTCTTCTTCTTCCTCCTAGTTATTCTCTTTTTTTTGTTTTTCTTAATCTATAATCTCTATTAATAGAGTCATCATGGTATTAGAGCCTGGTTCCTTTCTCATGCTAGATAGATCTAGTGTAGTTGAGTATTCGAGTTCTTAGGTTCAATTCTGGAGATAGTTGAATCGAGAGTAAGAATTTAGATTAGAGATTGAAGTTCCAAGCTGAGAAAATGGCAGACATAAATTGAATTATGTCTAGGCCACATGAAGGTGACAATCTCGACTCAAATACTACATGAACAATATTTCATGTAGCTTCGATGATAGATCATAAACATCCCTTCTATCTTCATCAAAATGATACTCCAGGTAGTTGCCTAATCTCTCTTGATCTTACTAGCTCTGAGAACTATGCAATCTGGAGTAGACCTATACGTGTAGGTCTTCTAGGAAAGAGTAAACTAGGTTTTGTTGATGGCATGTTTCTGAAATCTAGCATTACACCTGAGTTGTTTGATATTTCGGAGAAATTCAATGCTGTTGTTTTGTCTTAGATAGTGAATGTTGATTGACCTTGTTTGCTTATTAGTGTAGTGTACAGTGCTGATGCTCATAAATGCATCAGAGGTCACTGGAGATTTTAATGGGATTAAATGTATCATTTTCAGCAGCAAGAGGCCAAGTTTTGATGGGAACACCACTCACTAGCTTAAGCAAAGCTTTCTCACTTATGGTGGATCATGAGAGCCAAAGAAATTTAGCTCAAACTGATCATAATAGTCCATTATTCATGCTTGTGAAAAGTGTTTCCTTTTTCAGTGTAAAAGGAGGTAGTGGTTCTAATTAAAACAATAATAGTTTTGTCCATCAACTAGGAGGTGGTGGTAATTCCCAATAGTGGACAACATAAAGGTCAGAAAAGGCCTCAAAAGACTCAGAAACCTCTCATTATCTATAAGGTGTGCAGTTATGGAGGACACATTAAGGAGCAGTGCTTCAAAGTCTACGTCTATCCACCTAGTTGGAAGTCAACGAATAAAGGTGCAACCTCAGGTTTTTTTATAAATCAAGTTGACACAGGTACATCTCACACTATAAGCACTACCTCAAATATGACACCCGTAGTTTTTTTCACATAGGAGCAGTATCATCAAATTTTATAGTTGCTAGCAAAAAAAGGTGAAAGTGGACACCAATCAACTAAAGTAGCTGCTACAAGTAATGTTCTATCTGCCTTGGTTTCTAAATATATGAAGAAAGTGTGGATCATTGATACTGGAGCCCTTAGCCAGATGTTATCCAAACTAGACGGGCTAGACAATGTCAAAACAATTCAAAAATCTAAAATAAGACAGGTTCATTTTATCATGACCTAAGCCTAGGGCCTAGACGTGACATGACGCATGGAGAATCCAAAAGGACCCCAAACAACCTACTAACATTTCATTACACATTCTCGGTCACAAAAATAATAAAATACAATAAAAACAAAGTAAAATAGGGACAACTAGGCTATGGGAAAACATCCATATCATAAACATCAAGAGTTAACAAAAAGTGAAAGCTGATAACATTACACATGACATGTTCAACAACATCTCTACTACATAGATAAAAGCGAGGCCCAAGACAAGCTACCGTGCTCATCCTCATAGTCAACATATACATAAAAGAAGATCATCTTGAATATAGTATGAGATCATAAACATCATCCTCGAAATAGAGAATTCACTAACACGAGCTTGAGAGAAGTCATACTAGCCGTGTGGAGAATGATGATCAAGTTGGACTCCGGTTCCTATATGGTGACATCATATAGGCATAGACTATGTGGTAGTACATTTAAATGTACTAAGTATGTAGGATGTAATGCAACAAGATATAGGTAAATTAATCAAAATTCATAAGCATAGGCAGTGAGTAGCATATAACAATATCACATGCATAAATGATGTTTGTAGTAAATCCTGCTTATATAGAACATATTACATGTGCAAGAAGAGACCACTTTCATATTAGTGGATCATCGTACTCGACCACCCTTGGTGATATAAGTACCAACCCTATCAGTTGTTTGGTGGATCATCATACTTTATAACACTTGGTGACCGAGGTACAAACCCCTCGACATGGTTGGTGGATCGTTGCACCCTACCACCCTTGGTGATTGAGGTACAACCCCTCCCCCTAACATGGTTATCATAGTACAAACCCCTCAATATGGTTATCAAGGTACAATCCCCTCGACATAGTTACCAGGCACGCAACCCCCGAGTAGGGCATGGTCACATTCTAACACTATATAGGAGAAAACTATATACATATGTTGATAATATGCATTCACTAAGTTGAGAATATATCTTTTTGAAGAAAAGTGACAAGTTGAGAAAAGTTAAAGTTGGGATTAGTCCCAAAAGATTACAAAAGTATTTTTAGTAACTACACTCTTAAGTTATGAGCATATAATAATATTTTGGGAGTAGTATTAAACATCAACATGGGTAAAAGTAATAATAACTCGAACTCATAAACTACATAGACTACCTAGGATAAGATTGTACTAAGTACACACCTTCTCATATTGTAACACCTCTTAATTCCTTCTACATAATCTGAAGAAGAAACATAGAGGATGCAGAGAAAAGACTGAGAAAAACTACAGAGGAAGGATTTATGAGGGCTATTATGTCACGACTCGGACCTAGGGCCTAGATGTGACATGGCCAATAGAAAATTCGTGGGTACCCCAACCACGCCTCTTAGCATATCATTATACATCGTTGGTCGCAAAAGCAATTAAATAACAACAAAAGGATGTAAAATAAGGGTAAAGGGGCAAAGGAAGTCTTTCATAGCTTCAGAACATACAAGAGTCAATAAAATTAAGCTCAAAGCATCATTACATCACTTGTCCAACAAAAACTCTAAACTTAGAATTGAGCGAGGGCAAAGACAAGTTTCTGGGGTCACCCTCATCGTCAAATGCATACAATAAAGGAAAGAGAGTCTTTGCATAATATAAGATTAAAATATATCATCTTCGGAGTTGAGGACTCACCATACTTGCTTCAAAGATAATACTAGACACGTGGAGGGAGAAGATGATAAAGTGGCGCTCCGTTTCCTATATGGAAACATCATGTAGGCATAGAGTATGCGTTAGTATATTTGAATATACTAAGTATGTAGGATGCCATGCAACAAGGGATAGGCAACATAATCAAAATGTATAAACATAAGAAAGATGTAGTATATTAGCAACGTGGCATGCATGATCAGTGGTTGCAGTAAAATATACAGAAATAAAACATTATATAAGTGTAGAAAGAAACCATCATCAAAGAACAAGCAACTTAGTACTTAGAATCCAAGGCATGCCACCAGCTTGGAAGGTGGATCATATACCCCTCATCTTTGGTAGTACAGGAATTGCCACCACCTGACAAGGTGGATGAGGTACATACCCTTCATCTATGAAAGTACGAGATTACCAGCACCCGACAAGGTGAATGAGGTATATACCTCTCATCTATGGTAGTACGAGGTTGCCACCACCCTACAAGGTAGATGAGGTACATATTACTCATCTATGGTAGTACGAGATTGTCACCACCCAACAAGGTGGATGAGGTACATACCGCACATCTTTTCTATGGTCAACTTGCAATTGTATAGATACTTTCCATAATAAAAACTCATATATACATTTCTTTTATCTCCATAAAGTCACTTAACTTGTATACCATGCATTCAGCTTTCAGCAACTCAAGATATCTTAATCGAACATTTTATCAAACACATGAATGATGTGATGCTAATATAAAAGCATGCAATTAAAGAGTGAAGTCATGCAAAAAAACATGATGTAAATCAACCCACCAACACTTGGTAATACTCTCATGCAATATACATTGAAACCCTTCATCAAATCTCAAAATGGATCATAGATTCATAGCTCAAAATATGCTTATACAATCACACTTTTATGAAACCCCAATAATGTTCATAGTAAAATTCATAATAAGTAAGGCTCAAAAGTAAAACTACTTAAAAATATACAGTTTGTCATGACCCAAGCCTATGGCCTAGACATGGCAACGTACATGGGGAACCCAAAGGACCCCAAGCAAGCCTCTTAACATATCATTACACATCCTTTGAAATGACCCCAAAAACTGCCCAAAAACGTGCCTTCGAATGGCTGGAATTTTAAATTCCACAAATCTCAAAATTCGTTTGTTACTTCAAAATTCTGACTTCATATTCTTGTTTAGTGAATCAATGTTAGGTGAAAAAGGGCCTAACCCCGATTTAAGAGTGAAAAAATTAGCAATTATGAAATTTCAAAGTATAATTTCTAGAGGGGTTTTCGCTACCCCCTCGCGATGTGCCCCAGTATATTTTTAGGACTATCTTTTTAGTTTGGTCCAATATTTCTATGTCTTAGGCCTAAGTGTTTCCAAACATGTTTATACCTTTACTTTGCAAAATTTCACCCTCACATCATCCTAAATATATCCCAATAATCACTCAAAGACTTAGTCATGTTTTCACTCCCTAAACTCAAGTCCCAAACCCTCATCCCAAGCTAACGTTCTCCTTCAAGGTTCTTCTTCAAGCTTCAAGTCTCCATCTCCAATCTTCACCAAGTTCATCTCCATGCTAAGGTATGTTGATTTCTTTCAAAGGTTCCTTTCACCCATGATACCCACGCTGCCTTTTACTCAAATTTCATGATTTAGAGTTGATTTACAAAATGTTCCTTTTAACCATGATACCCAAGCCTCCTTTTACTCTAATTACATGATTTAAAGTTGATTTACAAAGGTCTTAATTATTATGAAATTCACTACACTCTATGTTAAAGCTATGTAAAGTTGTGATTGTTTTGCCATATTTTGAGCTATAAATCCTTGATCTACTGTAAGATTTTATGAGGGGTTTTGGTGTATATTGCTTATGGGTGTTACAAGGTGTTGATTGATGGCTTTACAATAGATTTTCTTGCATGATTTCACCTCTATATTTCATGGTTTTATACTAGCATTATACACCCGCCAAGTGTTTGATAAAATGTACAGTTCTAGTTTCTTGAGGAATTGAAGGTCCAAAACTTGAGATATGATATGATTAATGTTATGATGATGAAAGGAGCTGATGTGGATTTTTGAGGAGTTGAAGGTCCAAAGCATAAGATATGATATGCATGACTATATGATAATGAAATGAGCTTATTTACATGATAAATTCTATATAAAGTGTTGCATTAGACAATGCCCACTTTAGGGGACCAATAACCCAGATAACCTTGATGGGGGTTTGTACTCATCAACCTAGGGAAGGGTTTTTACTACTCCACATAGTGATGGGGCAGTATTATCACTAACCTAGATGGAGGTTTGTACTCATCAACCTAGGGAAGGGTTTTTACTACTCCACATAGTGATGGGGCAGTATTATCACTAACCTAGATGGAGGTTTGTACTCATCAACCTACGGAAGGGTTTGTACTTCTCCACCATGGTGATGGGGCTGCATTATCACCAATCTTGATGGGGGCTTGTACTCATCCACCTAAGTGATGGGGCGATATCATCACTAACATACCAAATGCTTGTACATTTGAAAATCTAGCTTGGTTTCTTCTATACACATGATATTCTATATGAGCATGGGATATTTAAGCATGTTTTACTTATGCATTGATCATATATGCCGTATTGTTATATTATGCCTATTGCCTATTGTTTAGCATTTTGATAATGATGCCCAATTCTTGTTTGCATTGCATTCGACATACTTAGTATATTCAAATGTACTAATGCATACTCTATGCCTACATGATGTCACCATGTAGGAACTAGAGTCCAAGTTGATCATCCTCCTCTATGTGGCTAGTTCGGTGCTATTCCAGCTAGTTGGTGAGTCCTCTACTTCGGGGATATTAGTCTATATTTCTCCTATTATGTATTGAGACCTTCTTGTTTATTGTCTATTTTGATTATGAGAGTGAGCTCGATTAATTTTTCTTGGCCACTGCTCTTATCTATATATTAGAGGTGTTTATTGGACATGTTTTATATTATAATGTCTGCTTGACTCTTGTCACTTGCTTATGATGATTAGAGGTGTTTTCCCTTAGTGCTGATTTCCTTATTCATTTATCTTTTGATGCTTGATTTATTGCTTCCGTGACCAAGGATGTGTAATGATAATCTAAGAGGCTTGCTTGGGGTCCCTTCGGGTTCCCCTTGTGCCATGTTACGTCTAGGCCCTAGGTTTGGATCGTGAAAAACTTGGTATCAAAGCACTAGGTTGATAGATCTTCGGAGTCTAATGCATCATATCGATTAGAGTCCTATTCAAGGTTGTGAAGCGTGCATGACTATGAATAGGAGGCTATTAGGTGTTTTAGGAAATATTTCCCTTTTCATGTTCTAAGTCGTACTACAGAGTTGTGATAAGGTTTTTTTCCCATGATTGTTCTTTTTTATGCTAGATCATGCCAAACACTCGAGGATGAAGGACTAAAACTCCCTAGGAGCAACCTAACAACGGTGAGCTCCGGGATGCTCTCACTATGCTTGCCCAAGTTGTGGCCAACCAAGTTGATCAAGGGGCCCAAGCCCCTTATGCTACTACCCCTAGAGCTAGGGTAAAGGACTTTACGAGGATGAACCCATTGATTTTTGATGGGTCAAAGGTGGATGAAGACCCAGAAGAGTTCATTGGTGAGGTCTACAAAATCTTGAATATCATGGGTGTTGGGCCAAATGAAAAGGCGGAGTTGGTGGCGTACTAACTCAAAGAGGTGCTCAAATATGGTATGATCAATGGAAGGGTGAGAAGGGGGTCGATAATATGGTGCTTTGGGAGGAGCTCAAATTGGCTTTCCTTAATTAGTTATTCCCTCTTGAGCTTAGGAAAGTTAGGTTGGTGGAGTTTATGAACTTGAAACAAGGTGCTTTAAGTGTGAGGGAGTATGCCCTCTAATTTAATCAGCTGTCAAAGTATGCTCCTCAGTTGGTGGCTGATCCTAGATCTAGGATGAATAAGTTTGTGATGGGGGTCTCCAACTTGGTAAGTGAAGAATGTCAATCCGCCATGTTAATTAGTGACATGGACATGTCTGAGTTGATGACCTATGCTGAGCAAATGAATGAGGAGAAATTAAGGAAGAGAAGGGGGCATGAGGCCAAGAGGGACCGTCTTGGGGCTATGTTCCGAAGGGGTGGCCAGTTCCATCAAGGCTAAGTGTCTCATCATGCTACCAATAAGGGGTTTCCCAATGATCTCCCTAGGCCTCAAGGTGTTGGTTCTCACTCCTATCGATGTATGTTCGATGTGTAGGAAGGGTCATAAATGCCTATGTTTGAAAGATTCTAATGCAATATTTGGTTGTGGGGGGCTTAGGCATAAGATGGTAGATTGTCCAAGAAATCATGGCAAAGTCTAGGGTGCTAATGCAATCACATTGGGGGAAGGTGGTCCACAAGGTGGTGCCCTAAGGCATAATCGATTTTATGCTTTACATGGAATACAATTAGTTAGTTAGATTCCCGATGTTATTATCGGTATGTTGACAATAATTGACTATGATGTGTAAGCTTTGATTGATCCGGGTACCACTCTTTCCTTTATTACCTCTTTTGTTGCTAAAAAGTTCCATGTTATCCCCAAGTTTTTGTATGAGTCCTATGAAGTATCTACTCCTATTGGTGCCTCTATTGTTGCTAGAAAAGTTCATAGAAGTTGTCCTATTTGAATTTTACATAAGTTGTTGCCTTATGATTTTGTTGAATTAGATAAGGTAGATTTTGATGACAATCTTAGGATAGATTGGTTGCATGGCTACTATGCTCATATTTAATAGAGCCCATAGGGTCAAGTTTTAATTTCCAAATGAACCCATCCTTGAGTGGGAGATTCAGGATGTGGTGGTCAAGGGTAGATTTATTTTATGCATTAAAGCTCGTAAGTTGATCTCTAATGGATGTCTTTATGTCTGCTTGACTCTTGTCACTTGCTTATGATGATTAGAGGTGTTTTCCCTTAGTGCTGATTTCCTTATTCATTTATCTTTTGATGCTTGATTTATTGCTTCCGTGACCAAGGATGTGTAGAGTCCAACGTCCATTCCATAGAGTCGGTTATGATTATAAATGAGTTTCTTGATGTCTTCCCAAATGACCTTTTTGGTGTCCCTCCCAAAAGGGAGATAGATTTTGGCATAAATCTCCTCTCCGGTACTCAACCTATCTCCATTCCCCCTTACCGTATGGCCCCGGCAGATTTGAAGGAGTTAAAAGAGCAATTGAAATATTTATTGGAGAAGAGATTTATTAGACCTAGTCAATCACCTTTGGGTGCTCCGGTGTTGTTTTTGAAAAAGAAAGATGGGTCACTTAGAATGTGTATTGATTACTGGTAACTCAATCGAGTCATTATAAAGAATTGATATCCTCTTCGAATAATTAATGACTTGTTTGACCAATTTCAAAGGGCTATCTTCTTCTCTAAGATTAATCTTCGGTCCTGGTATCATCAAGTAAGGGTGAAGGAGTATGATATTCCTAAGACGTCCTTTTGGACTAGGTATGGACATTATGAGTTTGTTGTGATGTCATTTGACCTAATGCACCATCCATCTTCATGGACCTAATGAATAGGGTCTTCAAACCTTACCTCGATTCCTTTGTTGTGGTCTTTATTGATGATATTTTGATCTACTCACATAGTAGGGAGAAGTATATGGGTCATTTGAGTGTTATGTTGCAAAGATTGAGGGAGGAGAAATTGTATGCCAAATATGATAAGTGTGAATTTTGGTTGAAGGAGGTTGCATTTTGTGGTCATGTGGTGTTGGGGGATACTGAATATATGGTTTATTTGAGAGTTATGTTGCAAAGGTTTAGGAAGGAGAAATTGTATGCCAAATATGATAAGTGTAAATTTTGGTTGAAGGATGTTACATTCTTGGGTCATGTTGTGTCGGGGGATGGTACAGAAGTGGATCTTAAGAAATCTGATGTGATTAGGAATTCGCCTAGAACATTAACCCCATCAGATATTAGGAGCTTCTTGGACATTGCAGGTTACTATAGAAGATTTGTGAATGGGTTCTCCTCCATTGCATCCCCTATGACCAAATTGACCCAAAAGAAGGTTATGTTTGTGTGGACCGATTAATGCGAGAGAAGCTTCCAAACATTGAAAGATAGGTTTGTGTCTACTCCTATATTGTCAGTACCAGATGAGCTTGAGGGTTTTGTTATGTATTTTGATGCATCTAGAGTTGGTTTGGGTTGTGTCCTAATGTAAAATGGTAAGGTCATAGCATATGCTTCTAAGCAACTGAAGGTGCATCAAAGGAACTATCCCACCCATGATCTAGAGTTGGTTGCCATTGTGTTTGCATTAAAGATTTGGTGTCATTATTAGTATGGAATGCATGTTGATGTCTTCACTGATCATAAGAGCCTCCAATATGTCTTCACTCAAAAAGATCTCAACTTTTGACAAAGAAGGTGGCTAGAACTTCTCAAAGATTATGACATGAGTTTGCATTATCATCGGGGTAAGGAAAATGTAGTGGTAGATGCTTTAAGTCTGGTGTCCATGGGTAGCCTAGCTCATTTTGATGGTGATGATAGGGAAATAGCTAGGGAGGTACATAGATTGGCTAGATTGGGGGTTTGGTTGGAAGAGGTTTGTCATGCCCCAAATCCCGTTAAGGCGGACTGGCACCCATTGCCGATAAGGCTTGGGAGAACCAACTATAACACTATCCTTTCTATATGCAATATAATGAATTTCACCTTCAACATGCCTTTAAAAAATAAAATAGCACTAATAAGCCAAAAGGAAAAGCATATGATTAGGCCGTTGGAGCCACGCTATCTGGAATACAAAACATGCCCGCACTTTAATTTACATAGTCTACAAAGCCT
>DF359948.1:47964-60491 GCA_000787875.1 Solanum virginianum | reverse complement strand
GTCTCTTCACATGTTTAAACCATCTCAGAAATTGAAAGTTATAGAAATTGAAATTGAAAATCCTTCTAGTTGAACATGAATTCACTAATGAGCTTAGGAAAAACTGCTGTAAGCTAGTAGATGCTTGTTGACCAGACAAGCACATAAATGACACTTCAAACTAACTTGCCTATAGTTAAGAATAGAGCTTACATTCACTATCTTTAGTAGATGGTTCAAAGACTCCAAAGTCAAGTGAATTAGTGATGTTAAATGTTAAAATAAGAGTAGGCTCACAACATGTAACACATTAATTGAAGAAAGCAATTGCTTATCTTGTAGTATATAGAAAAGAATTACTTATGGTACTACCAGACAATCAAGACTCCATATAAAGAATCTCTATGAGTATTACTTAACAACTAATCCAACAAGAATTCTTCTTTTCTCTTTTCACATGGTATCAAAGCCTCTAACATTTTGGTAAAACCTAGTTAGCAAGAAATTATCCATTTGCTAACCAGAAAAAAAGTGAAAGCATTTATTGGATGACAGACATCCAATATCAAAAACATCAAGGGACCGTAGAGATCTTCACACCATGCAGTTTCTCTGAACCAAAACCATGATCTTCCATTTCTTTCTTTCTTACCTTAGGGCTGTGTTTGTTGGAAAATATTTTTCAATTTTTTCATATTTGGTGGATCATAATTTTTGGAAAATATTAGCTTTAGAACAACAAGCTCCTTAACAATAACAGTAAAAAATACTTCCAAGTAGAAAAACAAGTTCCACCAGAAGTATTCTACATTGATTGTCTCCTCCACACCCTCCAACACACCTCATCCCAATTCCATCTCCATAGCCCCCTTTCCTTCCACATCACTCCATCTCAATAGTGTTTATCTAGTTTATATACAAATGCGTTTGCTTACTTACCAAACACAGGAAAGCAAGTAATAAAACTAGTTGGTATTTCCTAGGAAAAGATTTATTTTAACAACACATTTACCAAACACACAATAAGCATTGTTTTGACCTACAAAAAGCAATCATAGCTTAATCACATGGACATATTCATATCATTGCAAAAGAATCACACAGATACCACCAAAACGAGTCTGAGTGTGGTTCCAATATAACTGAGCTCTTCAGGAATTAGTAATTTTAGACATCAGGACTTTCGCAGCAACCGCAAAGTAAAAGATGACTGCATTACATTACTATCATCAGGGATGTATATCCCAGTTTCAGAGGCTTCAATCGTAGACTTTTTCCATAAACGTACATACATATATGTAGTACATAGATAAATGTATAAACACACAGACACATATAATGTGTGCACGTATTCACCGCCTATAAATCATATATCAGCTTCAGGCAACCAAATGAACATCAGAATACAAGATGACTTGGGTTTTGAGATTTTAGAGGATTTTACCTGTCCCTAGCCGAGCATTTAGCTCCTTGTGCTTGAGTAGCTTTTTCCGGTACTCAGCAGATGCCACAAGGCGGCGGACGACGTCTTCCGCCTCGCTCGTCATCGGAATTTTGTCAATAACCTAAGCTCCGCCTTGCTAAATTCAAATGACTTGAAGAATACGAAAAGAGGAATAGTGCGATTTTCAACTGTTCTCTTTCAGCAAAATGAAGAAGGGAATAATAACATATAGATTATTTCTAACATGCAGATTAATAACATATATTTCTAATATAATTTTGATATAATAACATATAGATTAATTTGAATAGTATTTGAATATTTAAATTTCAGGTATATTACATTTTTATCATCGTTAGAGAAAAAAAAACAATAATTATCATACATTTTGAATTCAATATATATAAGCATGTTTTGGGGTGTGTTTGGTACGAAGGAAAATATTTTTCAGAAATGTTTTTTCATTTTCTCTGTTTGGTTAGGTTAAATGTTTTGAAAAATATTTTTCAAATCAACTTATTTTTCTCAAATTTAAGGAAAATGACTTTCTTCCAAAAATTAAGGAAAATATTTTGCAAAACTCATATCCAATTTCAAATTGATTTTTTTATCCCATCTATATTACGATCCCCCTCTCCAATTTTTTTAAAATAAAATAAGATTAAAAATTTATTTTTGAAAAAAATTTACATTTGAAATTTTTATTTTTTTCCACCTATTTCTATCCCGACTCACCCAATTCCCCCGTATTTAGAAGCAGTTAGTCATAATAAAATTATTCAAAAAGAGACTCGCACATAGCTACATAAAAACTAAACTGAGAGATATGTGGAAGCCAGGACAATTTTTACTACTTATTGACCTGGGTTGGAATTTTCTTTATAGCTAAGAAGGCAATCTGAACAAAGCTTACATAAAGGACCTTAGTTTGTCACAGGCAACTTTTTCACAGTCACAAGATAGAAATCAAATTTTGTCCAATAAGAAGCTTTGATAACACACACTACAATCTGGATCAGATTACCCTAGCTCCCAATTAAGTTCTATGATAAAGAAATTCTTGAAAAAACTGGGAAAAAAACTAGGTAGGCTCCTAAATATTGACACATACACCTCTGCAACACTAAGAGGACACAATGTGCATATCTACATCCAAGTGTTGTTAAATATTTCGATTAACAATGAAGTAAAAATTGGATATCACTCCCAAAAAGTTATCTATGAAGGGGAAGGAATTTTGTGCACTGGTTTAACACCACGTCATTTTGTTTCTACGTGGTTTAAAGAATTTTTTCTGATTTGTTGGAATATAATATTAGTGCAGATGCTGCTTATTGTTTACCTTGTTATTTATTTAAAGGAGAAAGCATGCATCAAGGCGGTGGTAATGTATTTTCAACTAAAGGATTTCGAAATTGGTATAGAAAGGATAGTTTTGCTACACATGTTGATCCTCCAAATAGCGTACATAATCAATCCAAAAGAAAGTGTGAAGATCTAATGTGGGAACAACAATCTATTTAGGCCGCATTTTACAAGTTGGATGATAAAAGTAAGGAATCAATCGATGTGGAAAGACTTCTCTTGGATCAAGGTTTTGCATTTCATGGTCACAACGAGAGTGAGTCATCATTGAACAAAGGTAATTTTCTTGAAGTTCTTTCTTAGTATGCAGTTAGATCTGATGAAATTAAATCTTTTTTGTTAGAAAAGGCTTCAAAAAATAACAAAATGACTTCTCATGATATCCAGAAAGACATTGTGACTGCGTGTAAGATTGAAACAATTAAGGCTATAATAAAGGATATAAATGCTGACTACTTTTCTCTATTGGTTGATGAATCTAGAGACATGTCACGTAAAGAGCAAATGGCTATTTGTCTACGATATGTTGACAAAAAGGGGTTTTGTGATGGAGGCTTTTATTGGACTTGTTCATGTTAAAGACACTAGTGCTTTATCTCTAAAGAAAGCAATTGTAAATGTACTTGCTCATCATTCTCCGTCTTTATCTTATGTACGCGGACAATGTTATGATGGGGCAAGCAATATGCAAGGTGAGCTTGGTGGTCTTAAAACTTTGATTAAACAAGAAAGTAGATAGACTCATTCTATTCATTGCTTTGCTCATCAACTTCAATTGACTCTCGTTACGATTTCTAAAACGTTTGTTCAAGTAGGAGAGCTTATACTATTGATTTCAAATATTTTGAATGTGTTGGGGGCTTCTTTTAAACACGTGAATAAATTTCGGGAATCTCAAAAGGAAAAACTCCGAGAGGCATTGGATATGGGTGAATTAGAAATGGATAGAGGATTAAATCAAGAACTTGATCTTATTAAAATCGGCGATACTCGTTGGGGATCTCACTACAAATCATTTAGGAACTTTATTAGTAACTTTGGATCTATTGTTGATGTACTTGATGCTCTGGTTGTAAATGCAAGTATTTTGGAAGAACGAGCAAGCACGTCGAGATTTCTTAGAAGTTGTCAAACATTTGACAATGTTTTCTTGTTACATTTGATGACTGATGTGTTAGAAATCATATATGATTTTAATGTGTCATTATAGAAAAAGGAGCAATATATTACAAATGCCATGATTTTTGTAAAGATAGCTAAGATAAGGTTGTAAGCTTTAAGAGATAATGAATTGGATCCTCTCTTGAAAAGACACATTGGATGGGATTCACTCAAAGAAAAGGTAGATGCATTTTGTATCAAGCATGACATTCTATTAGCCAATTATGATGATCCATATGCTAATTCTGGGAGATCACGACGTAAAGTAGTTGATTATACTACTTTGTACCATTATCGTGTGTATGTGTTTTATAAAATCATTGATTGACAGTTGCAAACACTTGATGCTCATTTCAATGAGGTGACAAGCGATTTGCTCAATGGAGTAGCTTGTTTGAATCCAATTGATTTTTTTTCTAGCTTTGACATAAAAATGATAATGAGAATAGCTGAATTATATCTTGATGACTTTGATGAATTCAACATGAGAGTTCTTGAGAATCAACTTGCTAATTACATTATTGATGTTCGTGATATTGATAAAAGGTTCTCCAATTTGAGTGGACTTGAGGAACTTTCAAGAAAGTTGATTGAGACAAAGAAGCATTTAAATTATTCTCTTGTATTTCTTTTGGTGAAGTTTGCTTTGCTTCTACCCGTTGCCACTGCTATAGTTGAAAGAGCTTTTTCGGCCATGAAGTTTGTCAAGAATGATTTGCGGAATCGAATGAATGATGAAAGATGACTTCTTAGATGGTTACATAGTTCCTTATGTAGAAAAAAAAAGTACCTAAAAGTATTTCTAACGAGTGTATCATGAAAACATTTCAAGAGATGAAGTATCGTCGAGTACAATTGTAATTTCAATTAACATATTTTATGTACTTATCCCACTTCATCTTCTTCATTTTATCCATAGATATTTTGTTTCTTTTTTGCAATTTTTCATTTTGGATAGTTGATTAATTTGACATTAAATAGGGGAAGAATATGAACAACTTATATATGAAGCTATTTTGTAATTGATCTTGATAATCTGTCCAGCCTAATTTTTTTTTATTCATTTATTTTCTTACTTATCCTAAAAATGAACACTTTTGACGAAACATTTAGCTCCACTACTAAATTGTAATAGCTACTTATTAGGCCACACATTGGCCCAAACTCTAACAAGACCTGTCGTACAAGGATGATCCTCCTTGCTTTAATATTTATGTCATAAAATTGTGCCAGTATAATAAAAGAAATAATTTAAATTATATAATAATTATCATTTATATTTAATACGATTTTAATACAACTTTTCAAAGGTTTATCTCTTCTTATCTAGTAAATCATTACCTTTAAAACCATTTTTAGAGACTTGTAGTAAATACAATCAACCCAAAAGCAAACCACTACACCTAATCCACCGTACTTCTTGGAGTTCTTCAAATAAGAATCTCTGATGAATCACCACCATCGAGGCTTATTGTTATTGTCCGCGCAGGTACTATTAGCCACCGGAATGAACACCAAATGAGTTCAATTATTATTTTTGTTTGATTGACTTGTTATCAACTACTATTAATTCTCTGTATGCGCTCAATTCATAATACTTGACTTTTTTATTATATAAAAAAAGATCTCAACAATAAAATGTTCCGCACGTATTGTATTTGTTACTATGTGTGTGTGTGAGAGAGAGAAGGGTAAGAATTACCCCCCCACCACCACACCCCAACTTTATTTTAAAAATCAGACTCTCCCTCAACTTTGAACAACAATCAAACTTCCTCCATTATCTTATTATCCATTTTACTCTTGCTATATTGCACATATATAATTCTTCTTTATATTATATATAATTTATTTTTTAATCTAGCTATTCATAACTTTTTTAAAAAAATTTAAACTATAAGCAGAATAATATTTTTATGAATATTTAATTGTTTTTGACTTTTAAACACTTCATTTTTTTTAAAACTGTTTGAAACACAAAAAGTATTTTTAAGAACTTTTTTAAAACAGAAAAAGTACAAAAAAAAGGCCGAAAGTCAAAAATTAAAATTTAGGGGTTCTCAACTTTTGACTTTTGATTTTAACTTATAAGCACTTAAAAAAAATCAATCCAAACACCTTCTTAGTCCACTCATAATAAGTGTATGGTAATTTAAGACCAAACTGAAATAGAGGGCAACTTTGTTTTATTTTTTATAATGGACAGATAAATCTAAATCAATGTTTGAGACCAAAATCAAAACAAGCACAATTTCACTATATTTCTCATAGTTAAGCGACATTCTTGACCTTTTTCTCATGAATCAATAAACAATGTCTAAAAATAGATAGTAACTTCTAAAAAAGGAGATAAAAAAACGAAGAGTAGAGAGAAAACAACGCTAGATAATCATTTCAACCACTAAAGTATGTAACAAAATAAGGCATCAACATTAACAAAAATTGAAATAAAGCACCCCAAAAACATGGCGACAATAATGGGCAGAATTGAAAGCTCACACCTTCATTTTATTTTATTTTTTCAATCTTTGGGAGAAGAAAATCATCAAAGGGGCTGGACATGGAAATGAAACATAAAATACTACCCCTACCCTCTACCCCCACCCATATCATGGGCATGTTATTGCTATTTTTCATTTTGTTCATCACAAATCCCTATCGTGTCACTGCGCAAGATGATGCTGCACCTGCAAAATCTTTTCCAGCTTTCACCCCTGAAGACAATTTCCTTGTGGACTGTGGAGCAACTTCTCCTGTAACAATTGCTGGAAATAAAGCTTTTCAACCTGACCAAAACACCGCCAAATATCTTTCGTATAGTGGTAAGGACATTCAAGCATGTGCTTCCGAGAAAAGCAACGTTCCATCAACCATATATCTTAGCGCAAAAATCTTCACAACTGAAGCTACCTACACATTTCATGCCAGTACTTCTGGTTTGCATTGGATAAGATTACATTTTTTTCCTTTTAAATACGAGGAATACGATCTCAAAACAGCTAAATTTTCTGTTAGGACCGATACATTAGTCCTCCTGCGTGATTTCCAAATCGCGAAAGATGAGGCGGCTGTCAAGGAGTTTATTGTTAATGTCACCACGGAACGTTATGCTATTACATTTGAGCCAGCTAAAGGATCTGTGGCATTCGTTAATGCTATCGAATTTGTCACTGTCCCTGCCAAGATGCTTGATTTTTCTGTACCTCTTCTTTTCCCTGTGTCACAAAAATTTGATCTGTCTAAAAATAATTTTGTGACAATGTATAGGCTTAATGTTGGTGGTCCTGCTTTGGATTCAACGAACGATACTCTTGGACGTAATTGGATCCCTGATGTAAAATTTCGAAACAATGCCACAGGTGAAGAGGTATCGACACAAGCCTCTGCGATAAATTATCTGAAATCATCAGGAGGTTCCCCGTTGATCGCGCCACCAACTGTTTATAGTTCTGCTGTAAACATGGCAGATTCAGAAACTACACTTGCTAATTTTAACATATCATGGAGTATGGATATTGACATTGTATATCCTCACTTGATTCGGTTACATTTCTGCGATATTATTAGCAAAGCGCTTAATGAACTGTATTTCAATGTGTACATAAATGAGAAGATGGCTATATCTGGGCTAGATTTGTCAGCATTGACAAACCATTTGTCTACAGCTTATTACAAGGATTTTGTGGTAGATTCGTCGATGGTGTCTAACCCCCTGGTGGTACGTGTTTCTCCAGTGAATGATGCTCAAGGTTTTAGAAATGCAATTCTAAATGGCCTTGAGGTGTTTCGAATGAATAACTCTGTAGGTAGCTTAGATGGGGAATATGGTGTTGATGGACAAAAACAAATTGGTCCAAGTAAAACAGTGGCTTATGTTGGATTTGCAATGATGTTTGGAGCCTTTGTGGGGTTGGGTGCAATGGCTGTTAAATGGCAGAAGAGACCTCAAGATTGGCAAAAGAGGAATAGTTTTTCGTCTTGGTTACTTCCTGTTCATGCTGGTGATTCAACGTTTATGTCATCATCTTCGCGCAGCAAGAGCCAATTCTTCTCATCAAAAAATATGGGATTAGGTCAATACTTTAGTTTTGCTGAATTGTCAGACGCCACTCAAAACTGGGATCCGAGTGAAATAATAGGCGTTGGTGGCTTTGGAAATGTTTATTATGGAGAACTTGATGATGGGACAAAAGTTGCTGTCAAGAGAGGCAATCCACAGTCTGAACAAGGTATAAATGAATTCCAGACTGAAATTCAAATGCTATCTAAGTTAAGGCATCGACATTTAGTGTCATTGATTGGGTATTGTGATGAAAGTGCTGAGATGATATTGGTTTATGAGTTTATGCAAAATGGTCCATTGAGAGATCATCTCTATGGAAAGAATATGCCGCCTTTATCTTGGAAGCAAAGATTAGAAATCTGTATTGGTGCGGCTCGCGGCCTTCATTACCTCCACACAGGTGCATCTACTGGGATTATACATAGAGATGTTAAAACCACCAACATTTTGCTTGATGAAAATTTCGTAGCCAAGATGGCTGATTTTGGGCTATCAAAAGATGGACCAACCACAGAACAGACTCACGTCAGCACTGCTGTCAAGGGAAGTTTTGGCTACTTGGATCCTGAATACTTTAGGAAGCAACAGCTCACAGACAAATCTGATGTGTACTCATTCGGGGTTGTACTTCTTGAAGCGTTATGTGCTCGTCCTGCTATTAATCCAGCACTACCAAGAGAGCAAGTCAATTTGGCAGAATGGGCAATGCAGTGGAAAAGAAAAGGTTTATTGGACAAGATAATTGATCCAACACTTGTAGGCCAAATTGATCCAGACTCAATGAAGAAATTTGCGGAAGCAGCAGACAAGTGTTTGGCTGAATATGGTGTTGACAGACCTACTATGGGTGATGTTTTATGGAATTTGGAGTACGCGTTGCAGATGCAAGAAGCCTCGTTACAAGGAAAGACAGAGGACGTTGATAACAGGGCAATAGTTGCACCAATATCTCCTGCTACACTTGCCCACGCTCCTGATAACCAACATATTTCATCACCAGAGCAACATAGAAATCCTACTGAAGTTCAAGACATTGACGACAATTCAGAGTCTGCTATATTTGCTCAATTTGCTCCTCTTAATGGACGATAAAAGGAACACGACAGACAAATCAAGAATCTACGATTAACGGTTATGAAATACTTGTGTACGTATAGTAAGATTCAGCTTCTTATGGGTGCCATTTAATTAAGAGCTGAATTGTACTCAAGAACAATGTAATGTCTCACATAATTAACTACTTTACTACATTATTTTTCTTTGTTTTTATTTTACTGGCATCTCTTGCATCCTTTCTTAGTGATGGATTAAAAAACTCAATCAGCAGATCTATCGAGTAGTATTTCTTAAGTATTTGTATCATGTTATTATCAATCATCATTGCTATTAAGTAGTAATGTACTTTGTTGTGCAAGTTCCCATTTATAGTGTACTTATTTTTTAATCATGAGTTCCAAGAGAGTACTTCTTGGCTTGAGCATAACGCAAGTACTATTATTATTTGTAGAGGAAGTATCAACATTTTTTTACAAAGAGGATAAATAGGTTATGTATCGCTTTCACCATAGTGAGAGCTTTACCTTTGATGGTTTGAGCAAGCCCTTAGTTTGAAGCGATCTTGAGTTCAATTCTACTAAAACACATTGAAGGCTTTATGTTTATACAAATTCTTGAACATATATGTATATATTTTGAGTTTCAACCGAGACGTTGGGTGCTGAGGCACCTTAAGACTTGTACATAGACCCCTACCACAAAAGCATTGCCCAAACCCCATAATGAAGGCTGGAAGAAGAGAACAGTACAATTTCAGTAATGTTTGGCATCAAGTGTCCCTGACCACATTTGGCTTCAAACCAAGAGTTGTTATGGGCATTCATACATTTCCCATATGGCAAGGTAAATTTGTCAAATTAACCATTAGTCCAAAGAATAAAAAGGAAAACACTGTGGTAAATAATAATCTTCTCCACTAACACCTGCCAAATTTCTACATCAAGCATATGAGAAACCTAATAGAAAATCGATTAAAGGCAACATTATTCTAAAGGTGCAGTCCACATAGGGATGTGCAAGAAAATGATCATTGTTGCAACCATCCAGCCAAGTCGGGATAGTGAGTGAAGAAAACTCTGTAGGAATCCTCCTTCATAAACCCCTGCAACATAGCAGTTAGGTAAGTCAATGTCACAAATGAAGGCAGTTTTGAGTGGTCAATGCAGGAAATTGACAATAAGAGGAGTGAAGAAAGCTTGTTCAAAAGAAAATGAAGAGTGAAGAAAGCTCGCAAAACGAAAATTTAACTGCCAGTTTCAACAAAAAAGCTTCAAGAACCAAAATACAAGAGCAGGAAACATATTCATATCTCCGAGCAATTATCCTGCTATACAGTTTTCCCATTAGAAGAAGAATACAGGCCCCAAAAAATGATTTTTCTTTCTTTTGTTTGATCATTTAATAATGTCCGGTTTCATTCAACATTCATAATAGGAATCTAGAGGATGCAGCTGAGCACAAAAAGCAGAGTAAGCTCCTGTAAATGCCCTGGACTACTAATTAAACATCAGGGGAGCTGACAATATCTAAAAACACAAGGGAATTGACATCACTAAGATTACACCATGCAAAAAGGTTTAGCAAGCATACAACAACATACCTAATGATATCCCATAAGTGAGGTCTGGAAAGGGTAGAGTGTACGCGGACCTTACCACTACCTCACCGAGATAGAGGGGTTGTTTCCGGAAGACCCTCGACTCAAATATATCAATTCCAAAAGAAGAAAAAAAAAATAATAGATATAGAAGGAAAAAAGGTTTAGTAAGCATCTGGATTATAAATCATAAAGTGGAGTTGTGTTTCCATCAAAACACCTCTGATTCTTCTTCTTCTAAATACTCCATATAATGAACTGTGAAATCACCCTCCAAATATTTCTGATGGATTTCTCAACTCTCTAGCTACCCCACAAGAATAACAACAACATACCCCGTGGAATCCCACGAGTGGGGTCTGGGAAGGGTAAGATGTACGCAGACCTTACCACTACCTTACAGAGATAGAGAGGTTGTTTCCTGGGAACCCTCGTCTCAAAAACCAATGAGCAGAATAAACTAGATATGAGAAAAGGGAAAAAGGAAAAGAAAAGAAAAAAAAAGGAAGAACGACTAACAATGAAAAGCCCATGATAATATGTAAATACAGTAAAATTAACATATATAAGACGGGTAATGACAACACATGATATAAAGATACGACTAATCCTACTACTCTACTATACCCCAAGGCCAGACAACAACCTAATCATACCAGCCTATTAGCCTGCTACTCTAATTCGCGACCTCTACCCCTTTCTATCTAACATCATGTCCTCGGTTTGATGCATAGCAGATAAAAGTAAAAATGTCATGGCTCCAAACTGGTCCTAGTCTTTTTATTAGATCAACCAAGGGGTAGTGCAATAGCACCTTCAACAACTAAGAAGATATATAATATCCAGAAAGCAGAGTATCCACTTCTAAAGCCACAAAGTATCTGCACAAGGAGAACAATATGAACCCTGAAATCAAGTTTTTGAACCACCTCCATCACTATACACAAGTAACCTTGGTCCTTCACAGTTCTCGCATCTACCAAATCTCAGGATGCTGCATCAAGAGCTTCTTCCAGAGTCAAACTTCCATCAGTCCATGTCTTAAGAAAAAGTATCTCCTATTTTCCCTGACTCGAGCTTTATCACATCCAAGATACCAACTCACAGATACCAATCCCAAATCAAGAGAGACCAAAGAAGCATGTGAAATGAACCAAAGAAAGAGATACCCGACTCATCATAATAACCGAAAACAAAAAGCTACTTCACACCTTGTTAGAATATAACCTATACACCACCTATATTCAGTAACTGCATTCTGTACAAGTGAGAAAATAATTTTGAGAACAGCACCAATATTCAGTAACTGCATTCTGTACATCTGAGAAGACAATAATTTTGAGAACATTTAATTCTTACCCATAGTTAAAACTCGTCCACCAACACTACTGCCCTAATAGAACACTCATCCTCCATATACAGGTCCTTTTCCTGTTAAACATGCTCTACAACAACCGATTTATCATCCTCCCAACTTCTCACCACTTTTGGAAGCAAATCTGCTTACATGGAACTGAATTTGTGAATTCAGCCCAAAAGATATCCTTTAATCCTAGCGCTATCGAAGTAGCTACAAGAACTTGAGAGAAAAGAGGAACAAAATAGGACCAACAATTGCTCCAAAGCAACATCTCTTCTAAACTGGCAAATTTAGACAACTTGAGCTTCGAGGAAGAGAAGCACCTCAGTCAGAGGTATCTTCCTCAACTTGAAAAATACATGTGTAGTGCTGTTTAACAGGTAAGAGATCTAAATCAGCAAACACCACATCTGCTTTAAAAAACAGGAGTTGCGCATTCTCAAAACCACTGTAAATGACTATAACAGACTGCTGCTTAGAAACTCCTTGATCGCACTCCTTC
>DF359948.1:32779-47954 GCA_000787875.1 Solanum virginianum | reverse complement strand
GATCGCACTCCTTCTGATGTTTGGTGCATGAACCCACCTAACTAATTGGGTGGACAACACAATATCACAGTGCAACTAATACTTCTCAGAGTAGATAAACACATGAAAATTCCACTACTTAAGCACCCGCACTCCATTTAAAGCTAATGGGTAGATAGAGAAAACCAGAAGACTTGGGAGACCTTTTCATGATTTTTAATGAGCCAATTGCCTAAGAACATGGAGTACAGAGAGCACCACCAGAGATGAGGTTTACTTCGTTACAAAGATTATTGACATCCAACAACAGAAACTGCATGGTCTATACCCTTACCATCATTACCTCGGGTAGAACCCTTAGGATCTCACGTCCAGCACAGAAGGCTAATCATTCTGCCAGACGTTCTTTTCTGCACCTGACAGATGTGCTCATATTCCATACCTACATAGCAAAATCAGAGAACTAACAGATACAACTGCACCAACAAATCCAGACCCATCCAATTCTGTAATCATCGGTCTCATCAACATCCCTAGCTACCCATGACCAAAAAAATGACTTTCAACGGCTCGAAATAAAACTTTGCAGTTAAATGTGTAGATTTCATCTGCAAATGCTACTCATCTCAAATGCAGCTCACCTGAGCAAGTGCGGAATGGTGGATGGAGTAGGTAACAGACAAAAAGCTCCATATGCAGACCTCATAAAACGTGAGAGAAGGGAAAGCAAGCAACACCAAAGGTATTGCAATGGACGCAAGATCCTATTTTCAAGACTGATATTAAGAATACCTTCTTATGAATGGGAACTTGGAAAGTGAAACCTTCACCCATTACAAGCTTCACAATATTCCCTCTAAATCCTCTGGATTAAAGCAGAGAAACAGTTGCCCGTTTGCAGGATTAAGGAGATAAACATATGAAGATGGCATAAGATAATTAGTAATACAAAGGAGATCAGAATCTCCCTGTCATGATACAAAGAAATGATTCTGAGCACTGCAGAAGGAAATTGATTTGTGGTAAAGCAAGCAGATTCCACTTGCATCATCTTCCAGTAATGGGGCAATACAGCTGATCAATTAAACGCAGAAATTCACAATAATCTTCTTTGTGTCAGTAACTGATCAGATGTTTTACAATTTTAAACTAGACTTTCAGCTTAAAAATTACAATATAAGACAGAAACTGAACTAAAAGCTCCCCACATTATAGCAAATAGTCGTTATATCTTTCTTCACCTAGGGGCTAAAGATAAGGTGCAGTTTCTATTATTATCCATATAGGAGAACTGTTGTTACCAGGCAGGTACATAAATATAGCTACTTTCCCAACTTCTATAATAATATCAACTAGACAACTCACACTCTGTCCTACCTCAGTCCCGAGAATTAGAAATAGCTAATGCTCAGCTTAATAATTACAATATCAGACAGAAACTGAACTAAAATCTCCCCACATTATAGCAAATAGTCTTATATCTTTCTTCACCTATGGGCTAAAGATAAAGTATGGTTTCTATTATCATCCATATAGGAGAACTGTTGTTACCAGGAAGGTAAATGAGTAAATATAGTCACTTCCCCAACTTATATAATGATATCAATTAGACAACTCACACTCTGTCCTACCTCAATCCCGAGAGCTAGAAATGGCTAATGTTCACCAGAATCAGTTTAGTCATCTAGTGAAAGAGCATTGCTGTAAGTTAGAAAGACTGAACAAATAGACCACAGTGCGTGAATTTCACCATGTGCCTAAGCACTTCATTTAAGTGAAATGCTTGTGACATCCTGAATTTTGAAGCTAGCATATTCAAAATTGGAATAAAAACACTGCAAAGACAATGGATTTTTTACATTACTCTAAACACTTCAATAGAAATCACTAGATCTCAACCCAAGGAACTTCTCTAAAATTCAACACTCATACAAGAGTACACACTTTATAATCTGCATGTCATCACTTCATGTTGATATCTAAGTTCATCCTTTTTTACATAGGTTAAAGTGCAATGGAAATTGACTTCTTAAGTCTGTCTTATGAACCAAACAGGAGACGGTCAATTTCAATCAATTTCAGAAATAAATTCTCCCTTCAGTCATCACTATGGTAAAATGCACCTGATCACAAGGCACTAAGAATGGTTCAATGAGTAACAAACCTACATTGCCAACATTTAGATATTACTGTGCATTAAAGTTTTAGTGGTATTTTTATCCCCACCTTGTGTTACATAGATATGCACATGGCTATTTAAATAGTGAATCAGAAATACCATGATAATATCATGCACATACAACAAATTGGAGATTGGTTGCTAATGAGTCAAACGACTTCTATAGCAACTAAACATCAGTTATAACTTTCACCCATTTTAAGTAAGCAAAACTAAAGCTCACGGACGGAAGGTAGAGAAACCTAAATCCTCACACTAAAGACACCCATATGCAACCAACCACCCTAAGTAATTGAACTTTGTTTCTAATATGCACATACAACAAATTGGAGATTGGTTGCTAATGAGTCAAATGACTTCTTTAGCAACTAAACACCAGTTATAAGTTTCACCCATTTTAAATAAGCAAAACTAAAGCTCACAGACGGAAGGTAGAGCAACCTACATCCTCACACTAAGACACCCATATGCAACCAACCACCCTAAGTAATTGAAGTTTATTTCAAATACGACTTCTTGACAGTGGGATAAATGTAAAGTTTTCTAGACATCATAACTGAAACTAGTCCACTAAGTTCTCAATTTTCTAATTATTACTAGTTGGTTTTTTCTGAAGCAAATTCCCTTGATAAAAATAGAGAAATAGTTGACCCGTTTGCTGGATTAAGGTGATAAGCTTGTGAAGATGACATAAGATAATTAGTAGTACAGAAGAGATCAGAATCTTCCAAGGAACTTCTCTAAAATTCAACATCCATACAAGAGTACACATTTTATAATCAGCATGTCATTAGTACATGTGGATACCTGAGTTCTTCCCTTTTTTACATAGGTCAAAATACACTAGATATTTTCTTAAGTCTGTCTTAAGAACCATACGGGAAACAAATAATTTCAATCAATTTCAGAAATAAATTCCCGCTTCAGTCATCACGGTGACAAAATGTACCTGATACACTAAGAATAGCTCAAAAATTTAAAAATCTGTGCATTAAAGTTTGTGGTCGATGCCTTTTATCCCCACCTAGTGTTACATTAGATATGCACATGGCTATTTAAATAGTGAATTAGAAATACCATGATAATTTCATTCACGTACAACTAATTGGAGATTGGTTGCTAATGAGTTAATCAACTTCTTCAACAACTAAACATCAGTTATAAATTTCACCCATCTTAAATAAGCAAAACTAAAGCTCGTCAATGGAAGATAGTGCAACGTACATCCTCATGCTAAGACACCCATATGCAACCAACCACCCTAAGTAATTGAAGCTTATTGCTAAGCCAGCTTCTTTACAGTGAAAATAAATGTAAAGTTTTCTACACATCATAGTAGAAACTAGTCCACTTATTTTTTTTCTTTATGTTGCCGTATTGAGGGAAGTAACTGTCTCTCTTAATTCTAGTCATTATTAACAATTAACACATGCCATTTAACATGTGATTTAACATTTTTTTTTTAAAAAAGGCAGCCTGCTATGTTCCCACACCATCAATTCAGAGCAGTAGAAATCTTCCTTGCACTACCATATCCATTCAAGAATGGTCTCCTTAAGGGATAAAACTATCTTTGTGAATTCTAGTCAAAATTAGCAATCAATTCATATCATCTATCTTATGTTTATCATAAAAGTATCATGTATCTCCCCAACATGGCCAACTGGCACTGATAAAATCCACTACATTGCTAGTCTTCCAGTGCGATTTGCTTAATTTCGCAACCTCATCAACAACGCCTACACCTCAGTCTCAAACTAATTGGGTTCCGCTATATGAATATTCTATATCCGTCTCACATTCCTACTCTGCTCATCTCACTCCAGCTTTATCCGAACCTTAAACCAGCAATGCAAAGGCTCAATAGGACATAGATCGAATCACAGTATCATATGGTTATCAAGTTTACACTTGTTTGTTTACCTGACTTTTTTGATAAGGATGGATTTGAGCTTACGAGCGAGTTCTTGAGAACGGATTTTCTGTTCAAGGATCTTACGAGCCAATACACGCTTCTCCGAATTCTTGATGTGGTGAAGCTGTTCGCGCTTTATCAGCCTTTCTATTCCGCTAGACTGCATTTTCCTCTGCATAATAAACAGTGCTTGTTCTAGGTTGTTGTTCTTCACTTTCACTCTAATGCCTCGCCATTGTTGAAGCTCCCAATTTAGTGGATTCACGGCTACGTTCGGCCGATTGAAGATGGTTGATGCATTCTTCATCACTGACCTGATCATTTCTAGGGTTTCTCGGTTATGCTTGGAATTGTGGCTTTTGCAATTTTCGTTGGGAGGAAATTATGCCCTTTTTGGCATTTATTTTTTCTACCTTATATATATGCCGATTTAAACCCTTTTTATTAGGAAAAAATCGTATAAAATGAATAATTATGAAATTATTTAGTAAAAATAAATTCAACTCTATTTATTTAGAATTAATAGATCAACAGCATAAATATTGTATCCTATCGTTATCATATAAAATTAAACTTTTTTTAAAAAATAAATAGAAAATAATTTTAAAAAAATTAATAAAATCACAATCTTATTTATTAAATTCTAAACTCTGATGGCATCTGTATACTTTGATAGCAGTCTTTTCACAAAAGTTAGAAACTCAATTCTGGCTCAGTCCATTTATATTAGTTGGTTAATCCTTTTGAATTAAAAAATAAATACTTTTAAAAATTGTTTTCGTGTTATTTGCTATTTTATTGTACAAAATATTTTAATATATTTTATATATTTTCTTACATATTATTTTAAGTATAAAATATCTGTACAAATATATTGTTTTGAAAATAAATTGAGCACATATTTTAAATTATTAATTTAAGGTCATTACTTTTTAATTACAATATTAGTCCATTTTTGTAATATGGAGTGTTAAAAGTTGTCATTTATCTCGTGTTAAAAGTTTATAATGCTAAATTTTGAGAGTTTCATTATAACATCACGCATATTTAAAAACATTATTTTTTAATTTAAATTTGATAAAAATATTTTTTGATCATATATTTAATCCCTGAAAAAAACTCGATTATCTAAATCAAGTTAAATCAAATTTGAATTTAAAATATGTTAGGACTACTCTTTTCGCTTTTGGCATGATTCTTTAATTTTAAAGGTTTAGAATTCATCATACTTTTTAGAAAGATATTTCTAGAGCTTTTGGATAAGTACGTTGTTGTATTACACTTATGATGTGCTATCAGAGAAATATTTATAGATATCTCCAATTGAAATTATTTTATTTTATTTTATCATAATAAATTATTGTTGGGAACTCATATTTTTTGTATGTAAATTTTATGTCTAGTTATGAATTAGAAAATGTACATTCCGACAAGGTGTGGTTGCCTTTAGATCTGTGGTCATTGATGTAATTCTAATATCAATGAAATGTAAGGTTTAGTATGTGTGGCCTTTGGGGGAAGAGTTTTATCAATTGAAATTCTTAAGGAATAATTTCTTGGGTTCAATTCACAAAATTGTTTGAGGTGTAGTTGATAGTCAAGACATAGGAATTTTGATTGTTACAACTATTATAGGCTTCTAATATACAGATAGAATTCATAGTGACTAAGTGAAGGCTAGAATAAGGTATGTTAAGACTATTTTTTCTTCTTACATAATTCTTTATGATATATCTAAGCATCATAAACAAGCTATTCATAGTTGCAGTTATATTGTATGGATTGTTTAAGTAGGTATATGTATCAGCATTTACTTATAGATAGAGACCTTGTTAACCCCTTTGTATTTCAACAACAACAAAAGCAGTAAACAAGAAAAATTAAACTAAATATAAACCAATCTGAGTTTACGAAATACATTTGTGTCCTTAAGGAATTTAATCCTCTCACTGTACCCGAGGTTATGGATAATAAACAGATTAACAACTACAGAATAGAGGTACCTCAAATTCTTGTAGTTTTCAGCGAACTCAAGAACCAACAATGGCTTTCACATAGACTCGAATTTTACTTTTTTAAAAAAAATTTATGCAGAAAAAGAAGAATTTTAATTTCAATGTCTGAAAAAATGCAAAAGGATCTCTATTTACAGGGAACATCATGTGTGAATCCATCTGTTCAGAATAGTTTCATCTGTTCAAAACTGACATGGTGACTTTTGGGAAGGAAAGTATATGTTCAAATTAATAGTTTTACGTGGGAATTTTAAATAATTCATAACTAGACATAAAATTCACATAAAAAAATATGAGTTTTCGATAATAATTTATTATAATAAAATAAAATAAAATAATTTCAATTTGAGATATCTATAAATATTTCTCTGATATAGCACATCATAAGTAGAATACAACAATGTACTTATCCAACATGATACACGAGTCTTTTGTGCTCAAATATAAATACATGAGTCTTATATTCTTGATTATCAAAGCCTCTTTGCTAGAAAGATGTGAAAAGCTTAAGGTCAAAATAATATACAATTATTTTTGGATATATACAGATGTACAATTGCCTTTAGAGTTATACAAATATAATTGTCTTCACCACTATACAACAGATATATAGTTGCCTTTAGGGTGAGTCACATATTTAGTTGTCCTCAGGGTTATCGTTAGATTTCTTTAGGCTATTGTATTTTCTTCTCAGCAACATAAATTGTTTATGGAGCAATATGATTGCTTTATGTCACTATCTGAGACTATCCCTAGTCGTAATACGATACTTAGAAATTCAGAGAACGCCAAGTAATGGCATAATAAAAATATATTAAAATTCAAATAATTATAAAGCACAAGCAAACACGAGGGAGTCTAAACAATCTCATAATATAAAGGAGAAGTCTTACAAGAATTGTGGATCCAAAGTCTCAATATGCTACTACCACAAAGACTTTCAATGAATGCATATTGAAAAAATATAATCCCATCACTTTGTCAAAATTATTAGGCAAAGAAAGTCCAAGAAGTTAGTTATAAGTTTTGTCAAAACTGTTAGGCAAGGAAAAGTCTAAGAAGTTAGGTATAAGTTATGTATAAGTTTGATTTTCTTGTATTTTATTGATGTCATTAATAACATCAATTGGTGTAGAATTTTTCCTATAAATATGGGAGTTTTTGCTCATTTGTAGCAATACCAAAATAGAGAGAGCAAAAGAAAGAAGAGAGAGTCATCCACAAGCTACTCTCAGTTTGTGAGAAAAAATAGTGTGGGAGTAAGATTATTGTAAGTTGTGTGAAATAAAAAAGTGTTTGTTATTATACGAAGAAGAGTTATTTTTTACACTACCAAGTTGTCATCAATACTATTATATCACATTTACTGCATTGTAATATTTGGTGTCGTGACTCTTTTGTGATCACTACTTAGCGAGAATATTATGGGCGTGCTTATTATTTTTTCCAATAACGTGGTATCAAAGCCATGGCAAATAATAGCCCACTGTCCTTCCAGTACCCCCATCTCACAAGAGAAAATTATGAAAAATGGTGTCTACGAATGAAAGTCATTTTTGGCTCTTAAGACATTTGGGACATTGTACACAAAGGGTATACAAAACTGATTAATGAATAAACTTTGTCCCAAAAAGAAAAGGAGGCCTTGTCAAAGACAAGAAAGAAAGATCAACAAACCCTCACTCTCATCCATCGTTTGGATGATGGCATGTTTGAGAAGGTGGCTGATGCAACCACCTCAAAAGAAGCTCGAGAGATTTTATAAAATTCTCTCTAAGGAGTTGATAAAGTAAAGAAAATAAAACTTCAAACTCTAAGGGCTGATTTTGAAGTTATAAAAATGAAAGAATCCGAATCCAGTTCATATTTTTGTTCAAAAGTGATGGCAGTTATGAATCAACTAAGAAGGTATGGGGAGGAAGTAGATGATATGTGTATGGTAGAAAAGATACTTCGCTCTTTTAATACCTAAATTTTGAATCAACTAAGAAGGTACGAGGAAAAAGTAGATGATGTGCGAGCGGTAGAAAAGATACTTCGCTCTTTAACACCTAATTTGATTATTTGGTATGTGCTATTGAGGAGTCTAAAGATTTAGATTCTATGACAGTAGAGTAATTGGAAGGTTTTTTACAAGCCCATGAAAAAAAAATGAAAAGGAGAAAAGAAGAATCACTAGAACAACTTCTTAAGACTCGGGCATCCTTCAAAAATTCTGAAGGTGAAACAAGTTCCAGAAGAAATGGACAATGGCGAAGCCATGGTGGTTGTGGAAGTCGTGGAAGAGAAAAAATTTATATTAATAAATATAATAATGAAGATAAGAGTCATCAATCATTCATAGGTCGTGGTCGTGGACAACAAAGAGGTAGAAGGCGTGGAGCCTATCAAGGTACCAATGAAATGAGGATGACAAATCTAAAATTGAGTGTTATAACTATCATAAATTTGGACATTATTCTTGGGAATGTCATAGTAATATTGAAGAGAAAGCTAATCTTGTCGACAACAACAATGACGAAGATGAATCAACATTGCTAATGGCACTCAAAGAAGAAGATACAGATTATTGCAGTTCATGGTATCTTGACAATGGAGCAAGCAATCATATGTATGGACACAAAGGCATGTTTGTGGATATAAACAAGACGGTGAAATGTAATGTGTTTTTTGGAGATACCTTAAAGATTCAAATTGAAGGGATATGTACGATTCTAATATCTTGTAAAGATGGTGGTCATAAATTAATTAATGAGATTTACTATGTGTCAAAATTGAAAAGTAATATCTTGAGTTTGGGTCAACTTCTTGAAAAAGGATATGATTATTCATATGAAAAATATGCATCTTTGGCTTAGAGATTCAAGTAACAACTTAATTGCTAAAGTGCATATGGCAAAGAATAGGTTGTTCCCTTTGAATCTTAAGATCATTGAAGCAAAGTGTTTGAAAGCTAATGTGCAAGACGACTCATGGTGTTGGCACATGAGATTAGGACACTTAAATTTTGAAGTACTCAAATCAATGGGAGACAAGAGCATAGTTGATGGAATTCCGTCAATTAACCATCTAAATCAATTGTGTGAAGCTTGTCTTCTTGGAAAATATGCAAGGAGGAGTTTTCCAAAGAAGATCACATCAAGAACAACTAAGCCACTCTAACTTGTTCACACGGGTGTATGTGGCCCAATTAATCCACCTTCTTTTGGTAAAAGTAAATACTTCTTGTTCTTTATTGATGATTTCGGTAGAAAGACTTGGGTATATTTTTTGAAGAAAAAATCTGAAACTTTTGTTGCTTTTAAAATTTTTAAAGCACTTGTAGAAAAAGAAAGTGTTTGTCAAATTAAAGCACTAAGGTCTGATAGAGGAGGCAAATTCACTTCAAAAGAATTTAATGACTTTTGTCAATCTCATGGAATTCGTCGCCCTCTAAAAGTACCTTACTCGCCCTAACAAAATGGAGTTGCAAAAAGAAAGAATAAAACAATTCTTAATATGGCTAGATGTGTGTTGAAAGCTACAAGTATGCCAAAAGAATTTTGGACGAGGCTATTTCTTTTGCAGTTTATTTGAGAAATAGATCTCTAACAAGAAATGTGAGAGACCAAATACCTCAAGAAGCATGGAGTAGAAAGATGCCAAGTGTCAAGCACTTGATAATCTTTGGAAGCATAGCCTATGCTTATGTTCCACATCAAGGGAGAGCTAAACTTGACGATCGAAGTGTCAAGTATGTGTTTGTTGGTTATGATTCGAGTTCAAAGGGCTACAAGCTATATAATCCAAACAATAACAAGGTGATGATGAGTCGTGATGTTAAATTTAATGAAGAAGAAAAATGGAATTGAGAGGCTCAGGAAGAAAGAACATATGATTTTCTTCCATACTTTGGAGATGAAGAAGAACAAGAGATAATTCCACCTACACAAGATGCAACCCTACCTCCTTCACTAACAATTGTTGCTTTCCATCCACTCAAGAGAGTTCAAGTGAAAAGTCTCATAGGATGAAGAGGATTCAAGAACTCTATGATAACACAAATAAAGTGAAACAACCCTAAAAAGTGCCTAAAAACATACCTCAAAAGTACCCGAAATTTTGTTTTTCGTATATCTAAAAATTTATTTGTTATTTCAAAAATCCAACTTCATATTCTTGTTCAGGGGTCCAAATTAGGATGACAAGGGTCTAACCTCGAATTTAAAGCAAAGGAATCAAATTATGAAATTTCACTTGGAACAATTTCCAATGAGGGTTCGTGACCTCTTCGCGACGCGGAGAGGTGTATTTCCTGCACTGTTTTTCCTAGTCCGTCTAGATTTTTCTAAGTGTTGGGCCTAAGTCTTTCCAAATGTATTTTTACCTTTACTTAGCCTTATTTCACCCTTATATCACCCTAAACATTTCCCAATACTCACCAAGACACTTAGCGAAATACTTGCCCCTAAATCCAAGCCCCAAACTCAAGACCAATCTTAAAGATTTCATCAATGATCCCACTTAAGCTTCAAGTCTCCATTGTTAATCTTCTTCAAGGGTTCTCCAAGGTCAAGATATGTGGTATTAAATCATTCGATCCTTTCACCCATGGTGCCTAAACTCTCTTTTTACTAATATTTCATGATTTAAAATTAATTTTACATGTGGATCTTGCATATTTGAGAAATTTACTAAACGGTGATTTTGGTTCATGAAAGTATGGTTGTTTTAACATTTTTTGAGCTCTAAATCTTGGATCTAATATTTAATTTGATTAGGGGTTTTGATGTGAATGTCTTGGGGGTATTGCAAGGTGTTGATTGATGGTTTTACTATAGATTTTCTTGCATAATTTTATCTCTAAATTTGTATGGTGTTTTACCCCCATTACACACCCCCAAGGTGTTTGATAAAATGTCCAGATGTGTTTACTTAAGGAATTAAAGGTCCAAAGCATGAGATATGATATGAATGATGTTTCAATAATGAAATGAGCTTATGTACATGATATACTCTATATAGAGTGTTGCGTTAGACCATGCCCAATTTGGGGAACTAAGAGCCCCGACAATCAAGGTGGGGTTTGTATCCATCAACCATGAGAGGGGTTCGTACCATACCACCGGGGTGATGGGGTGAGATCATTATCAATCGAGGTGGGGGTTTGTACTCATCAACCAAGCTAGGAGTTTGTACTCATCAACCGAGGTGGGGGTTTGTACTCATCAAACCATGTGAGGGGTTTGTACTTCGCCACTAGGGTGATAAGGTATGATTATCATTAACCATGTGAGGGGTTCGTACCACATCACCAGGGTGATAGGGTGAGATCATCATCAACCGCCCAAGGGGCTTATATTTTGGAAATCTAGTTGGTCTATGCTTCACTAATGATACTTTATATGAGCATGAGTTACTTAAGCATGTTTTACGTATGCATTGATCATACACATCACATTTCTATATCATGCATATTGTTTATTGTCATGTATGTTAACTATGAAGCTTATCTATTGTTGTATTGCATCCTACATACTTAGTACATTCAAACATACTAACATCTTAGCCCCCGCTCTATCTATATATTTAGAGGTGTTTATTGGACAAGTTATGTATCTATGATATGAGCTTTGACTTCTTGTCTCTTGATGATGTTGATTTGCAAGCTACCCTTAGCCCCTTGCCTCTTAGTATCATTTTATGTCTTTTATATACTTCCGCAACCAATGATGTGTAATGATAAGTTGAGAGGCTTGTTTGGGGTTCCTTCGGGTTCCCCATTTAGGTCATGAAAAACTTGGTATCAGAGCATTAGGTTGATAGATCCTTGGAGTCCAACATACCGCGTCGATTAGAGTTCTATTCATGATTGTGAAGCGCGTCATGACTCTGAGTAGGAGGCTATGAGGCATTTTAGGAAATGTTTCCCTTCTTCGTGTTTTATGTCGTAATATAGAGTTATAGTGAGTTTTTTTTCCCTGACGATTGTTCTTTGCTATGCTAGATCATGCCAAACACTAGAGGACGACGTGCCCAAACTCCCGACCAACAACCTACCAATGGTGAGCTCCAAGATGCTCTTACTATGCTTGCCCAAGTGGACGGCATACCAACTCAAAGAGGTAGCATAAATTTGGTATGAGCAATGGAAATGTGAGAAGGGGGTTGGTAGTGTGATGCTTTGGGAGGAGTTTAAATTGGCCTTCTTTAATTGGTTTTTCCCTCTTGAACTTAGGGAGGCAAAGTTGGTAGAGTTTATGAACTTGAAGCAAGGTGCTATGAGTGTGAAGGAGTATGTCCTCAAATTTAATCAACTTTCAAAGTATGCTCCTTACTTAGTATAGGTTGAGGATGAATAAGTTTGTTATGGGGGTCTCCGACTTGGTGAGTGAGAAATGTCAGTCCGCCCATGCTTATTGGTGATATGGACTTGTCTTGGTTGATGACTTATGCTAAGTAAATAGAGGAAGAAAAGTTGAGAAAGAGGAGGGACCATGAGGCTAAGAGGACTCGTTTAAGGGCAAGTTCCAAAAGGGTACTAGATTTCGTCAAGGCCAAGGGCCTCCTCATACTACTAATAGGGGGTTTGCCAATGACTTCCCTAGGCCACAAGGTGTTGGTGGTGTGGCTCCTATTGATGTGTGTCCTAGTTGTGGAAGGAATCATAGGGGCCCATTTTTGAAAGATTCTAATACATGCTTTGGTTGTGGAGAACTTGGTCACAAGAAGGTAGATAGTCCAAGAAACTATGGCAAGGTTCATGCTGCAAATGCGATTCCATTGGGTAGAGGTGGTCCTCAAGGTGGTGCCCCAAAGCACAACCGGTTTTATGCTCTACATGGAAGACAAGGGGTTGGTGAGGTCCCCGATATTGTTACCGGTATGTTGAAAATCTTTGATCTTGATGTATATGCTTTGATTAATCTTGATGTATATGTTTGGTATAACTTAGGTATAAGTTTGATTTTCTTATATTTCGTTGATGTCATTAGTGACATCAATTAGTGTAGAATTTTTTCTATAAATATGGGAGTTTTTGCTCATTTGTAGTAACACCAAAATAGAGAGAGCAAAAGAAAGAAGAGAGGGTCATCCACAAGCTACTCTCAGTTTGTGAGAAAAAATAGTGTGAGAGTAAAATTATTGTAAGTTGTGTGAAATAAAAGAGTGTTTATTCTTATACAAAGAAGAATTATTTTTGATACTACCAAATTGTCATCAATATTATTATATCACATTTACTGCATTGTAATATTTGATGTCGTGACTCTTTTGTAATCACTACTCAACGAGAATATTCTGGGCGTGATTATTATTTTTTCCAACAAAAACAATAAAAGTTAAACATCTAGTCGCATGCTTGAAAGTTTTGCTAGTCATAGATGAGTTACTATGACAAGCTTTCTAGCTAACTCAATATCTAAAAACTAAAACCTAAACAAAAAATTGAATAGATATATAAATCGTCCTCGGAGAATAAGGACTTGCCGACTCTAATAGCTGATTGGAGCAATACTAATCACGGGTTTGAAGAGCGTCTGCACCTGTATTATAAAATAATATAAGCAAGAATTATGTTGTCAATATTATAAAATGTATCAAGTTTGGAGGAAGTGTAATGCATAACATAAAATATGAAAATGCAATGACCAAGCTAAGATATAACACAATCTTTTGAAACATCATTAGAAACATAAAGAATAGTCAACGCAAAACTCGTAAGAGAATCATATTAAAACATAACATAAGTGAGAAATACTATTAACCAACATGAATCATGTCAGTTTTACCATGGAGTGTAGTGTCTTCTCCATATCGAGAAGAGATTGTCCTACTTGCCAGGTAAGAACCATAAACACAACTTATTGTGAATCTACTAGCTAGAGACTATTAAGATCGAGTGCTACATAGGTACGTCGTAATGGAACAAGAGGATTATTGTTAGAGACCTATCCTTTACTAATGACAGAGATTCCATACTAATATCCTCTGAGTGCTAGGTAAACTCTCAACAAGAGTAGTCATAATCATATCATAGATTTTAAAAAAGGATAAGAATCTAATAATAGTAAATTCAACATAATATACTTGAAATTCATAAGAATAGTTCTTTCAACATATCATGATTCATAACATAATCAATTTATAAGAGACACTTATGTGAGTATCCTAACCATGATAAGCTTTGTATAAAATTCATATTCATACTACATCCAAAATATCCTCAAAATTATAGTCCTTTAAAAATCATGACACATGCAAAAATCTCCTATAATGTTTATGACAAATTTTGACTTTTTTGAAAGGATATTAATTTTCAAGTAATAAAATTGTAGCAAACATTATAAATGAAAAGTATGTGAACATTAGAATCTTTTTTCCTGAAGCAATTATCATTATAAATTTTTTCAAAGTGGAAATGAAATAATGAGATTTATCAAGAGGTCAAAGTGAGTTGGGATGTAGTAGATTATATTATTATGTGATTTTCTCTACTTTTTAAATTTATATTTGTGTAAGTTATAACTTACTTCATCAAAACATAATTATATTTCTTTGCAGAATAACATGCATTATTCAACACTGCTGCTATGTAAGTACTAACGAAAGAAGATTATTTTCTTAAAAAGTTACTGGTAGTAGGATTAGAACATAATGACCTTGCTTATATTATTTTTTTTAACAAATAAAGACATATGTAGAGGTATTTAGCTTTTTAAAAATAGTAAATATCTGCTATATAATCTTATGTATTGACTTTTGTAAATTTATATGCTTTTTAATTTAAATATTTATGTAATATTTTTAAAATGTGCATTGTGTAGAAACTACTCACAGAGTATTGCTAAAGAAGTACCAAAAAAATTTAATTTATTGTAATAAAAATTATTATTTCTAAAAGTCTTCTTAACATATTACTAATTAATTTTTTATAAGTTATTGTAACAACTAATATTATTGATTAAAAAAAAATTATGGCGACATTAGATTTTGTTGCAAAAATTGTTATAAGCCACAACTATATGAGTGTAAGGCAACAATTCTTTTGGTTGTTAGTCAAATTTTGGCAATAATATATATTGTTGTTGAAAAAACTTTTTCGAT
>DF359948.1:16436-27486 GCA_000787875.1 Solanum virginianum | reverse complement strand
GGGTTCTAAAGTTGGTCACCATAATTAGAATATACTTAGATGATTGAGTGAACCTTAATTGAGTGAACCTCAATGTATTCAGTCACACTCATATTTCCTTGCTTCATGTTAATGAACTTTTGAACTTTAGCCTCTCTCATCTCAAAGAGAAATAACTGACCTAGAAAAAAACACCCTTGAACCTGTCTCAATCCACAAGATCCATATAAATATCCCTCTTCCCTTTCCATTAAGCAAATTAAATTTGAGCAACCCCTTTCAATTGATAAGCAACCAAGTTTATCTTTCTCCATCAGATTCACACTTTTGTTGTTTATAATCTTTTGGACCTTTCTATAAACTATTATGGATCTTCATCCACCTTAGAAATATAAAAATTTGAAGCAACTACCTTGCAAGAAATTCAGAAGTTCGATCCAATAAAAAAGAAGTCTAGCAGGATGGACCGAGCTCACAACCTACAAAAATGTAGCAAAGGGTAAACACCAAACAATGAAGACTCAACAAATAAAACTAAACTAAGATAAAACAATAAAGAATATAAATATTTTACTATCCAATATTTCAACAGAATACACCAATTACACTTTCAAGAATCTCACCAACCTTTTTTTTTTTATCAATTGATTTTACATAAATGTATAGAAGAACAAAAAAAGCAACCCAAACAAAACATCAACTATCTGGTACTAACTATGTCAACATAGTACACCAATTATACTATCCACAAGTTTACCAATAATATTATTACCATTTATTCATAATAATAACATTATTAACACCAACAGAAAAAATACTTATTTTATAATAGGTTGTTGGGATGTGGTCGAAAACAGTCCATTTCCTATTTTGTACTTCACGAATGCATTAAATGTTTCTAGTAAACCCTCGTTCAAGTAATTTATTGTCTACATTAAACCTACTACAGTCCATTTCCTAATAATCATTGTTGGCTCATTACCAAGAAGAATAATCTAAGAAAATTTAATTATGAAGAAGAATAATCTAAAAACACCAACTTGTCATTGCGGTGGTCGATTTGAAGTACAATTCTCATCGAGCAGTAGGTAGAATTTTTTGCAGATGACTTAAATACGCGATGGAGTATTGTAAACGGCAGAGTGGACTTACTGACTGTCACAATCCACTGAGATTCAGCCCTTTCTTACTTTGATTCGTAAAATTAAAAAATACAAAATACAAACACCAACTTAAAAAGATAAATGGCTTAAAGGTTACATCTAAAATTTTTAGAGAATAATTTTCTTTTTAAAAAATAATATTAAACAAAAACAGATATAAACGTTATATTATTCAACCAATTCATTAAGAAATAATAAACACTAAAAAAAAATCATTACTACTCAAAGGTCCATACTTAAAGGCATATACACAATATATACACCAATCTCAAATCATCTTGCGACAGATAAAAACAAAAAAATAAAATAAAAAATAAATTGAACAAACCTGTTACAACCCATCTATCATTGTGTATTTGTGGTGAATCAAAATAGAAACATTCTCCATATTTATCACTAAACCAAGTTCAAGCTCAACCAAAAAGTATTGTGTTTGAGGTTAATTAAATCCCATCTATACCATCCCAAATGTCTTCGTTTTGTTAAATAGACTTAATAGAATATATTTAATATAAATGACAATATTAATTGATACGTTAATAAATGGTAAGATTTAATTAAGGAGAGAGATTAATAGTTAATTAAGGAGTGACATTTTTTTTTACAAATCTCATTAAATCGGCTTTTTTTTCTTGGTTTTGTGTTCCCTATAAAGAGTGTCATTAGCAATAAATTAGGAGAGAGAATATATTCCAACCATATAAAACGAACATTTTTTTTTAAATGGGTTTATGGGGTTGCATTGTTTTGTAAACAAAATATTGACATTTAGATGCAATTATAAGAAAGTTGACATGTCATTATATATATAATTTAGGGTCTTAAATGGTATAGGAATGTTTTTCCCAAAAATTCTTCTACTTTCCTTCTTCTTAAAAATCTCATGTGTGATTTGCAATCTTTCAGTGAATTCGAAGTTCATTGAAATTTGAGGTACCTCTAATTTGATAAAGTAAATTATTTTATTTTGAAAGGATATATTTCATAACTCTGGACACTTGAGGAGAATAATTTTCTTAGGAACACATTGTGAATTCAATAAGCTCGATTTCTATTCTTTTATTTTTGTTTTATGATTATTTTTTAACAGTATAATACTGTTCATATTTTATTCAATAGAGATCCTAGATGAGAAACTTTTGATTTCTACGTACTGTATAATTAATTTTCCAGGCACAACAGTCGTCATAATTCAATTATCAGCTGTCACACGTTAAGCACCAAATAATAAGTCTTTGTCCCTTGTCTTTGTCCTCTTATTGTTTTCTCTTTACTGCTGTTAACAGTCGAAGTAATTATGTCAGAGTTAGTAGGTTTCTACTGTTCTCATTGTGTTATGTATATGGCTGGATGAACTAGAAAGACTGGATCCAATAACTTTACTTATACTTTATTTTATATTAAAAAATCCATCAACTATTTAATTGTGAATCCTATAAATAAAACTAGCTATGAGTTTGGTGAAAATTGAAAAGACAAAAATAATATATTCAGTGAAATCTCATAAATAAAATTTACAGATAGTAGAGTATATGTTGATCTTATCATTATCTCGTGGACAAATTTAAAAGACATAATACTTTGCCTCAGCTAAAATCTACGCCCTTCAACTTTGGATGTATAAGTTCAACAACTAAACACATGCGTCTTACATGATATAATCACACGTATATGTAGGATGCGGCATAGGACTTGAATTGTCATGTAGGACACCAAATAAGACATGTGTCTATTTGATCAACTCGATACAAGTTTAAGTGTTTACTTGTGTACACTCAAAATTGGAGAACATATATGTCCGGTGAAGTCAAATTAAAGATCATATTTAAATATTATGCTTTTTTTTGGTTAACTAATTATCATGCTAATTCAAATTAAATTCATAAACTTCAAATTCTCATGGTAAAAAAATAGGGAGGAAATCCACACGGTGAGTTGTATGTGTATAAGTTGTTTTTGTCAGGGTGTTCAGACTTTTAGAACATGGGTGGGTGATTTTTGTATATTCAAGGATATTCAACAATTAATATATATCAAAAATATTTATATTCAACTTATATATTCGAAAAAAATTTCGAAGAAGGTGTTCATCTGACCACTCTTGGGTGAATGTAACTCTGCCCATAGCAAAAAAGAGACCTTTAGAATATATTTTTTCCCCTTCTCCTTTTTGGTGCAAAGAAATTAAAGTTGGGAGTTAGATGAAAAAGTACATGGTAACTGATAAAGAAGAAAAGACTCAACCAAAACATATAGTACTATCTTGAGCCATGAACTCTCTCGGAATGGAAGAAAATAACAATCCCCAAACAGTATTAGTCTAGGAAGAAAAGATGATGAGAGAAGATTAGGGAATTGTTACATCATCATTATAAGATGAGGTGTCAAGACTGTGGAAATCAAGCAAAGAAAGATTGTCCATATTTGAGATGCAGAACTTGTTGTAAAAGCCAAGGGTATCAATGTCAAACTCATGTCAAGAGCACTTGGATCCCAGTCTCTACAAGGCGTCCAAGACAGCAACAAGTTTCTACTATTCAACAACCAAACCCTAAAAGACACAGAGAAAATCAAGCCCTATTACCAACAGGTACTAAATTCATACTACATAGACATTTCTTCACCATTGCAATTTGCTTACTAGCTAGTAACATCAAACCCTAGCTAGCTAGCTACTATTTTTACTTGAAATCTACAAGAGTAAAAACAATTATATCTAACTGTTCATTAAAAATGAGATTAGTACCTGGACACTAGTAATCTGCTTATGGGTTTTTGAGACGAGGGTTCCTCGGAAATAGTTTCTCTACTTCTATGAAGTAGTGGTAAGGTTTGTGTACATTTTACCCTCCCCAGACTCCACTTGTGAGATTCCACTGGATATGTTGTTGTTATTGTTACATGGACACGATAATCAGTACACCAGAAGAAAATTATATATCACTAGTAAATATTAAGTGGAATTACAAGAGTCTTGAAGAATGAGGGACACAAAGGGATTGATTTTATTTAAAAAAATACACCATGTGCTACAATAACTTAGCTCCCATTTGTCCTATTTTAAAGTTGAAATCTCAAACTTCAAAATTGAGTTCCGGAAGTTATGCTTTTCCACATGCATTTTATTTGAAAAAAATAAATTATGAGTGGAATGAACTAGATTTTGGAACTTGAAATTTTTTTGAAGATATATGATGGAAAAAGTCAAACGCTAGCTTAATAGACCAAAAACTCATTACTCTGGATGTATATAAGTTATATTTCCTTTTACTTAATTTTGAAACACTAATTATTACAACCTTTAATTAATTAGGTGGAGAAGAAGAAGAACTTCCATCAGAAGTGTATTTACCAGCATTATTTCGTTGCGTCCGAGTAAGTTCAGTAGACAATATGGTGGATCAATATGCCTATCACACATCAGTGAATATAGCAGGACATGTTTTTAAAGGGATATTATATGATCAAGGCCTTGACAACAATATGCCTATTGATAATTCCTCAACTGGTTTTCACCAATTTACAAATTTAATTCCACCATCTACTTCTTACCCTACTCCCATTACTACTTTCATGCCTGGTACCCAGTTTTTCCACCACTCAAAATCAACTTAAAACAAGGATTTCTACTAGCCTGTGTTGCTCTAAAAATATAGTGGGACTCTTCAAAAGTTGTTCATTTTGAAGGATTAATTGACACGAGTAGGATTTGAGCAACATATATATTGCTTTGTAGCCACTGGGTATGTTGTTGTATATAGATCTTATCTCTAGCAATATTTTTATGTGCATTATATTCCAAGTGTATAGATCAATAAAGCTTTCATAATAAAGATGTTTACTATTTATTCTTGATTCAACACATACACTTGTACTATATATAGTGTATGAGTCAGGGGCGGAGTTACATTTACCCAAAGGTGATCAGATGAACATCCTTCGTTGATTTTTTTTTGAATATATAGGTTAAATATAGATATATTAATATATATTAATTGTGTTCAACACCCTTGATACAAAAATCAGTCACTCAAGTTCTAAAAGTATGAATGCCCTTGACGAAAATGATGGCTCTACTGCTGGTCTGAGTAGATATTGTTACTTTCTCCCAGACCCTAGTACAATTAGTATTTGATTAGTTGTGTGTTAGAATATGCTTTTTCCGTGTAGAATGGAGGTTTTCTCTAAGATAGATAGAACGTGTGTTTTCTTTCTCTAATTAGAGGTTATGTTCAAAGAGGACTAAGAGCCAGATGTTGTGCTGGCAAGAAACCTTGTGACATATCAAGTTTGGATAGAGAAAAGGGAAAGGAAGGCAAGGACAAAATTAATGAGATACACTAGTGTATATGTAAATATATTTGTAAATTAAGAGAGGAAGGGGAATAGTTGTATTTTTTGGAATTTCCAATGAAGAATTGTTTGCCTTTGGTCTGAAAATCTTGATTAATATGATGCCATCAGGGCGGAGCTACATTCATCCAAGGGTGATCAGATGAACACTCTTTGGTAGGGAATTCCCTTCGATGATAAATAGCCTGCAATCCAAACTGAGAACGGGTTTTTGGGGTTAGCTCACCCTCACGGGATCGCGACCCTTTGTCCTGGCCATTGTAGCATGTGTGTCATATATATTAGATTTAGAACACCCCTGTGATTAGTTCGTGTGATTACTTTTTCAGATTTTGAACCCCTTAATAATAATTCTGATTTTGTCACTGAACACCCTTGATGAAAATACTGATTCCGCCCTGGATGCCATGTGTATCTGAAAATTTGTCTTTTTTCATGAATTTCTCCCTGCGGCTGCATTGTGTTTATAAAGAATTAATTAATTAATTCTGATTAATTATTTGGTTGTTTATCAACTCCGAAACCGCTTTTCTCCTCATTATCCGGTTCTTTGCCGGTTAAGTGTGGTCAAGATCTAAATTATATACAATAATTTTTTTTCCTAATTATTACTACTATAATTTTGCCTTAAAGTGCTTGATCAATTTTGGATAAGTTGATCAAAATCAATGGAGAAATTAGGATTTTTTTCTCCTCCTCATATTCTGCTCTTGATCCATATATTCTCTTCTAAATACTTGGTAAATTTTTTAAAATAATGTCTTATAATTTAGTCTTATAACTCTAGCTTTTAATATTGAAATTGTTTTAGGCAATTTCTTTTCACTTATATCTTCAAATATAGATCATGAAGAATTCAACCTTTAAATTTTCACGTATATGAGAAGCCCTTGGCAACCTAAGTCCAAACAACTTAAGGTTTACCTGCTATAGGAGGTCCATTATTTTGTTTAGCTTACTGATGCATTATATTAGGTGTAAAAGATATTTAAGTTATCGAGTAACTTAATGGTGCAAAACTTTTTACCCTAGCAGTATGTATTATATGTCAAACCCAATGCAATGTATCCATTTGAATAGAAAATAGAGGATAAGTCTTGGACCATATTTTAATTATATTAGTTTTGTTGCCCACGTGACCAAAGCGTGTACCTTGTTTGATAACAAACATTACAGACACAAATTAAATTTAATTATGATCCTATAAAAAGATAAATAATTCACTAATTTTGTTAAATTATTTATTTATAAACGTCAATTCTATCACTAATAAGAATCTATAGTAAATTAGAATTTTCCATAGCGAATGTAGGGTATTTTCTTGATTAAAATAAGGAAGAAGTAGAAGTCTATCTTATTTTATCACTTCTTTCTATATGTTTTAAAATTCAACATTATAAATATAATTAAATTATAATTTTAAAAAATGGTGAAAAGATAATTTTATTTAAAAAAGAGATTTTTAATGAAGGACAAAAAGTTCAAATAACGTTTAGCTTTCACACTTTTAATATAGTAAATATAAGTATAAATGTAGATATAGATTCAGCATATGCTACGGAAAAAACTAATTGTATTTTAAATTGGGAATTCAAAGATAAAGTGCAGGAATTCAAAGACACTTGTCCTCTTTTTGTACGTATAAAGTTCAACATAATTCTGATCAATTCCTCCAAATTCACACCCTTTCATATCTACTTTTGTTTATGTTTTTATACTAAAAATGGTCAGAGAGTTATTTGCAGAGGGATTAAAGAAGATGGTTATTTTATAGAGGTGTCAAAAGTATTTTTCTCTTTGTTAAATAATTGAGTAGGTACAGTAGCTTTGTCCCTTTTCATCTTTTAATGCATGTGCTTATCTAATTAGTTAGGATTCATCAAGTTGTTACTTTCTTAAGCACCTCCATGATGTAGGTCCTTTATCTTCTATCTCAATTTTCATCATTTTGCCTATGCCTATAAGGTAGCGGTAAGGTCTGCGTACACCCTATTCTTTCCAGATCTCACTTGTAAGATTCTATTGGCTATGTTGTTATTGTTGTTGTACAGGTTGTCATGAGTTAAAATATATAGCCATTTATATCTATATCTATAGATATTTAAAAATGTTGTTTGAACTTTTTGTCCTTCGTTAAAATTCTTTTCTTTAGATAAACTCGTCTTTTTACTATTTTTTTAAAATTTATTATTTAATTATTTATTTATTTAGTTTCAAGATTCACAATTTCTTTCTATTTAAAATTTATTTTTGATTTAGGACTATTTTATGTAAATGCTTAACAAAATATTTGACAGTGAAAATATTTTGTTAATAAAAATATGTAATATAACAAATTTGAAAAGAAAAAAAAATCATGCTCCTTTTATGTTTAGGAATCTTTTGTTACATTAAATATTAGTCAATTAATCATTTAACATTTAATTGTTCAACTCTAAATTATTATTTTATGTATTCAAAAACTATTTATATTATAAGCAATTAAACTAATTTTCTCATCTCTATTGTATCACATAGACTAAATTATTGCATCAAACTAATAATATTTATTTTATTTTATTGATATGAATATTATATTTATTTAATAATAATATTATTTATATATAACTTTTTAAATTAACATAGCTCATATGTGTCAACCACGTATGTGAAACTAGTATATCCAAACATAACAACTCCTAATTAATAAAATTACACCTTTTTCCCCTTTAAATACGTTATTTTTTTAAATCTATATCCCTAAAGAAATTATTCATCATAAGTAGCATAAATTAAAGATCAACACAAAATAGGGGCAAAAGTTCAAATAATCCCTCCTAATCGATCACTTGCACAATTCTATCCTAGATTATATATACTAAGGTTAAATACCAGTCATTTCGAATTTGCCACATATATTTAACTTATATTCACTCAAAGACTTTTACTGTATAACCAATTTTGGTTAACCAGTAATTGCTGGTTATTCTCTTCTTTATTTTCAGGTAACTAATTTCATTAATTATTAGGAATAATTATTTATAGTAATATTTTAGTCGATGAACTTATGAAGTAATTTTTTTTAAACATTACTAGTGTATAGAAAATAAAGTACACATGTATATGCAAACACATTTATATTGATTTCAAGTGAATAAAAAATTTAGTAGCAATAATATAAATACTGCTATATATTATATTTAGTAACAATAATAAATACGAAAATATTTATAATCTAATACTCTATATAAATACATGAAAAAGGAATCCCTGATTATTATAAGACAGCACATGTGACATGTTTAACTTTTTTATGCTAAAGACACATTCACATTAATCAAACCAAATGATTTAGATACCACCCATCAATTCCAATACATCCTTATCTTACTACTTCTAGACAAGACAGAGACCTTTTAAGTTATAGCATGATCTATCCTTCAAATAAGTTCATATTTAATTTTTTATATTTTAAATGGATTTGGTATTTAACTTTTACTTTTGAAAATCAAATTGCGTAAGTTTTTTAAAAATGAGGGGCATAATTTGTTAAGTGTTATAATGCAAAAAGATAAATTTATGCCGGCAAAAAAAATTAATTGTCCGGATAAATATTAAAGACAATAACCAAATATGGGTAGAAATTCATTATATATTTATTTTAATAGATCACTCGTATTTTTTAAATGAATAAATATGAGTTGATCTATTTTAAGAGTTCATACAAACATGATTAAAATAGGTAAAATATGGATATCCATATACACCCATGATCCCCATTCATAATAAAAAAATTCTCAGTTACACTAAAAAAAACTGTTGTGAAATTTCTTTTACTTTTCTTAAAAAATTTGAGGAGAAGGGGGGGGGAGGGGGTTAGGGGTCCAGTGAAGGTAAGCTGATAGGGTGGATGTCGGGAGGAGCGTGATTTTATTTTTTTGTGATTTTTAAAAAATTTTCTTTTTAAAAAAATTAGGGTTGGGGCTAGGGGTCCGGTGAAGGGTAGAGGTAGAGTGGAAGTTGGGGGGAGCGGCGCAAAAAATTTAACTTTTTTATTTTTTTAATAAAAAATTTAAGGATGGTGGAAGGGAGTTTGTGGGGTGGGAAGGGGGTGGAATTTTTTTTATTTTTTTTGGGGGTTAGGGGGTAAGGTGTGCGAGGAGGGGTAGAATTTTTTTTTTTTGTGAATTTGTTTTACTTTCAATTAAGAAAAATTTGGGGGTGGGGAAGGGTGGAAGGGTGGGGGTTTGAAAAAAAAATTATTTTATCTTTCTTTAGAAAGGGGGGAGTAGGGTGAAAGTGGAGGTGGGGTGATGAAGAAATGTAACTCTTTTTTTTTTGAATATTTTTATTTAAAAAAAAAAATTTGGAGTGGGGGTGGGGATGGGGGGTTCAATGGAGGGGTTGTAGTGGGTGGGATGGTGCAAAAATTTAATCTTTTTTTTTTTCTAAATTTTCTTTAAAAACATTTGAGGGTAGGGGATCCGGTGGGGTTTGGAGGTGAAATTTTTTTTAAAATATTTTAATTATTTTTTTTAAACTAATGGTAGGGTGGGGGTAGGGGTGGGTGAGAAGTGGATATAGTGGGTGAAGTTTTCTTGATATTTTATAATTTAAAAATTGGGAGTGATAGAGGTGTGGCTGGGGTGAGACTGACTGGAGGATAGGATACAGAAGTAGAAAAATTTAAATTTTTGTTCGTATGAAAAAATAATTATTTGGGAGTGTGGTTGGGGTGATAGGGGTTGAGCATTAACGATCTAAATTTGATTTAATAGTTTCTTTTTTGCTGTAGGAGATTAAAGTGCGTTAGAACCATATTACTCAAACTATATTTGACCAAATTCATAGTTACCCATATTTTATATGAATAAATTAGAATCTAACCTATTTTGGCTCAATTCATATTCAATCCATCAAAATTCGACCCAATCCAACTATTTATCACTTCTGATGAAAGTTAATTAAACTCTATCATATGCGTGGTGCATAATGGATATGTGCTGTGTTGGTGCAATTAGAATAAATGATCCTGAGAAATTTTTAGAGTGCATTGATTCTCACTTGCAATTAGGAGTGTACATAGGTTGGGTTGGTTCGAATATCTCAGATTTTTGGTTGTTTTTAGATTTTTTTTCCCTTGAAATTCTTGGGCTTGCAAGTTTTTCTGAATTTTTTGATAAAGTATTCATAACACTACATAATTAACTTGTACTTCAAATATTTCTTTAGTCCTACCAAATTATAAATATTTAGAATTTTTTTAAGAATAAGACAAAATATAATATTAGCGGAGACACAACATATTCAACAAAACATAATAATGAGATTGTATAAAATAAATATTATAAATAAATAAGTCATAATGAAAATGATCATAATTTTAAAGTATTAAATCATGCTTGTTATGAATAAATATTTGTGGGTGTCCATTTATAGATTCATCTCTCTTTATTTATGTGGATACATAATTCATTACATTCTCCAAGTTCATCCTCCTTGTTTAATATGTACATCCCCTTGAATTTGTATAGTTGTAAACTTGAGCCTATAAATAGGCCTTCTCCTTGTATTGC
>DF359949.1:50882-67179 GCA_000787875.1 Solanum virginianum | reverse complement strand
ATCGGAAAGGGAACATGATTCGAGATTGGTAGGATAATATGACAGCAAAAGGTGCTGGTATGCTGACAACAGGCGCATATATATATATATATATATATATATACATATACATACATACAACACTCTACCCTTACACTTGAAAATAAAAAAACATGCATAGCTCGATAAGAAACTAGCTAGCGTCTTGTGTTGTGGACACACAATACAACGGTAGCCACAGCTAGTTTTTTTATTTTATTTATCAACGATCGTCATGCCAAGAGAACGCGATCCTCTGGTAGTTGGTCGTGTGGTAGGAGACATATTGGACCCTTTCACAAGAACTATTGGCCTAAGAGTTATATATAGGGACAAAGAAGTCAATAATGGCTGTGAGCTCAGGCCTTCCCAAATTGTTCACCAGCCAAGGGTCGAAGTTGGCGGAGATGACCTACGTACCTTTTTCACTTTGGTAATATTTTTTGTTTTAATGCTTTTTCCACTGCACCTTTCTTTTGCACGAAAGAAAATGTCTGTTCCTCAGAAATGCCTTTTCCCTAAAATTATAGTAAGTTTTTTTTTAATTTGTTTTTCGTAATTTAATAAACAAGAAAAAATATTATTGTAAGGACGTTTATATATATTTATCAGAAAAAATACTGTGATGAGGAGAGAGGATGGAGTTGTCAACGTGTGAGGCTGGATTGAAAGTGTGGGGGAGATGATGAATTTTTCTAGTCTTGACTAGAAGAGTTATATTCTTAATTTTAAAGGAACATGTTTTCTTACGGATGTTTTTTTTAAAAAAATATATATTTTAAATCAATAAAATATGAGAAAACATGAAAAATATTTTTCTGGGTAATGTGAATCACATCGATACTTACTGCGTGGGATAGTACTTTCGCTGATATCATGAGATCATTTGGCTTGCTCAAACTAGTAATATCTCGTTTTATTTTTGTTTTTTCCCAGGTTATGGTGGACCCTGATGCTCCAAGTCCAAGTGATCCAAATCTTAGAGAATACCTTCACTGGTCAGTATCGCTCCCTTTCTCCCTCCCAACACCTTATTCTCTTTTCTTTTAATATATTTATGTTTCTTTTTGGCTTTCTACACACCTATTATAGTCTTTTAAGAGCTTATTTATATCATTTAACTATTACCTCTCCTTGTCCCATTTTATATACTATTCATTTCATTTTGGTTAGTTCTAAAAACAAATGCTATTTTCTTCTAATTAAAAATAATTAATTTTAAAATTTTTATTTTTAATCACACAAATATCTAAATATGATTAGATTATAATTTTTAAAAATATTCTTTTTAAATATCGTTCTAAGTGAAAAGGTACTACATAAAATGAGATGAAGAGAGTACTTTAAATTATGAGTAATCTGATGATATTATAGTTATAACGCAAACGGTAATGCTGAAGGTGAATATAGATTCTTTTGAAAAAATTAAAGATTCCAAGTTAAAAATGGTGTGTGAACCTATATTGCACTTGAAAGAAAGCTATTAAAATTTATGATTAAGAAACATTTCAGTGTTGGATTTAAGCTATACATGTTAATAATGTAAAGATTTTTAATATCACTATTGTAATTTCAATCGTATAGCGGGCTAGTTACAATGTTTCTTAAACTATTTTTTAATAATTATTTTATTAACTTATAGGCATCCTAATTCTCTAGATAACTTTTGTACTATCAATACATGGACTTTTCTTTTTATTAAGTGTATTTACTTAAAATACTCTTTACAAATATTTCACTACTTCCTCCGTTCATTTTAGTTGTACTAGTTTCATTTTTTTTAATCAAATAATATAAATTTTAATAATATTTTAAAATATATTTTTCATCATATTAATGTGAAAAATATTTTAATTTATAATATTTTTCATAATATTTTTATATATTAAAATTTTTATTTAAAATATTAAATTAACATAATATAATATAATTTTAAAAGTTACTCATATTACATCTCACAAAGTGCAATAACAATAACTAAATCGGAATGAATTAGAGAGGATTATTTAAATGTAAAAAGTTCAACGTCTAATTATAAAATATACTAGGGGTCATAAATTGCTTTAACCTGCAATGAGTGGCCATCCAAGCTAGTTTGATTTCATCTGTTACGTAAACACTTTAATTTTAAAAATATACATAAATAAATATAACAATAATAATAATAATATATTTAGTGAAATTTTATAAATAAAATTTAAAAAAGATAAAATATACGCATATCTTATCACTATCTCATAAAAATGAAGAAGTTATTTTTTGAAAACCTTTGTCACTGGGAACCTCGTCCCAGGAAACATTAATAATATTCATTTTGATTAATTTGTTAAAAGTATCGACGGATAGTTTTTCTGTGGGTATGTAATCATTGTCTACCCTAGTCATATCCATTTATATAATGGGTCAGAATCTGCCACGCTGACCGTCTTATAATTCCCAATAAAAAACTTGGAGAACTCTTTTTAAGGTGAAGGGCAAAGGGAACAGAAAAGAATGAATTAGTGGACCAATACTGCAGTCTTCTCTGTATTCAATCTTTTTCCAGAATCAGTCCTCAGCTACTTATAGTACGAATTGTTCGCTGTCTTGTTGCTTCATGTGTGCCAGAATCATGCACAAAATTTTAGTGTATTTTCTATTAGGCCAGACATATACATAATCCATTTAATTTACTTTCATTTCTCATTTTGTTATATCTTAGCTTTATTTTATTTTAATCGTTCAATTCTGTTTTTTATATATCATTTAAATCACTAAAATATTCATTTTATGATTTTTAAATTTTTTATTTATGTTTTTTGTTTTTAAAAATCAAGGTTTATTTGTTAGATATCGTATTAAAAATACGTTAAACATAACGGATCAATATCAATTTGTAAAAAAAAAAAATTCGCTCTGTCCCATTTTATATGGTATCTTTTCTTTTTTGGTTCGTCCCAAAAAGAATGTCACCTTACTCTAATTGGAAACTGTTTGGCTTTAAAATTCCCCTTTTACCCTTAATGAAATGAATCTCAACCACATAAATTTCTCAGAATGATTTTAGACTACAAGTTTCAAAAGTGTTACTTATTTTTTTAAACATTGTACCAAGTCAAAAGGTGTCATATAAATAGGACGGAGGGAATAATAAATTGAAGAGTTTCTTTGTATTTTTACAATAAATAATCATCGAAAGTATATGAAAGTTACTTTCTTTATTAATCAATTAAATCAAATAACATCATGTATTTTATTTTTACATATTTAGACTATTTAAATTTAACTTAGATAAGAACTTTCTAATTTTTAATTCAACTCAATAAAGATTAAAAAAAAAAACTATCTTCAATACCAGTAAATAGAAAAGACTATTATTCATTGCTTATAATACTACAAAAAAAAAAAAATGCTAAAACTCAAACATACTTCTTTGGGCAGTCACTAAATTTTAAGAAAGGAAATTAATATACTTTTGTTAGTTATTTTTCACACAAAAATATAGATGAACTCTCAGAATTTTATTTTTTTAAAAAAATATATAAATCAATGTTCATTTGTCTAGTATAAATAAAATATACAACAACTAATGATCGTATATCAATTTTAAAAAATATAAAATTTTAGTTGAAAAGAATATATAAAAATAAATAAATTATCAAATAAATATTTTATATTTAAATGGTACATAAAAATGGAGTCGAACTATTAAAATGCAATAAGGCTAAGGTAGATTGCCAAACCAAAAATGAGCTAAAGTTACAGAGGTTGCAATTGTATTTGGCCAATTATTTTACATGGATTATTATTTATCAATTCTGATAAGATATTTAATAAAGTGATTTTATGGATGATACCGCATTTTTTCCTTATTTCACTAACTAATGTCATTAAATTATTTTATTAATAAAATACTTCTCAATTTTACATAAATATCACTAAAACTATTGAATTATTTGCCATAAAATGTTACTCAACATTATCTAATTAGTTTCATGTCAATATTTTTCCCTTTTTCTTCTGCAATCATATTGACTTTTATGTGATACTTAGAATAAAGTTAATTGTTATTGAATCACAAAAAATATTTGTCACAAAAAGTTTAGTGAATTTCAAATATGAAACATAATTTAAATAATTTTAATATAATAAATTATAATTAGTGCAGTGGATAGAATTATTTCTCTCTTAATTAGAGGTCTCGAGTTTGAGCAATCTTTAATAGAAATGCTTCCCACCCCATATGGGCCCTAGATGGCACGAATCCAGATATAGTCAGGCTTCAATAAGAATATGGAACATCAAAAATAATTTTAATATAATAAAATTATAATTGAATGATCATGTATTGAGCTTAGTAATGTTAATTGCTATCACCAAAGAATATAGTGTTGTGGATGAGATTGTTTCTCTTAATCAGAGGTCTCGAGTTTGAGCAATCTTTAATAGAAAGGCTTCTCCCCAAATTGGGCCTTAGATGACATGAATCCAAATATAGTCAAGCTCCAATACAAATATAGAACATCAAAAATAATTTCAATATAATAAAATTATAATTGAATGATCATGTATTGAGTTTAGTCATGTTAAATTCTTATCACCAAATGATATGGTGCAGTGGATAGGGTTGTTTTTCTCTTAATCAGAGGTCTTGAGTTTGAGCAATCTTTGATAGAAATGTCTTTCCTCAAATGGAGCCCTAGATGGCACGAATCCGAATATAGGGGCTCCAATACGAATATCGAACCCATGGGAAATAAAAATTATCATGTTAATTGTTAAACGTGTATTCACATGATGAGTATTTCATATATATATATATAGCTACTTTATTTATCCATCTTTACTTATCTACTACACTATTTTAGAATGTTCAATAATACTTTTTGATTTTATAAAATTAAAAGATAATTTTACATTTTGTTCTTAATTTACCTTTATTATTAATTATAGTCATTTATCATTATATTTTTTAAAATATTATATTTATTATATTAAAAAGGTAATTTGATAAAATTATCTTATTATTTATTTTTTTTAATTGATATGCCAAGTCAATAAATGATGAATAAAGATGGATGGAAAGAGTAACTAAAAAGTGTTTCGACAAACTTTTGTTTAGTCCTACCTAGATGTACAATACTCGTGTAAAATATGATTGTTAAAGTATTTTGATGGTTTCAAGAAATTATCACCGCTGTAATGGTTAGGTACTTGTGAATCTGTTATTACTAACAACCATCCCCCACTCCCGCCTCCACTCCCCACTCCCCTCCTTTTAAAAATTTATATTATCAAGACTTTACATTTTATATTATTTGATTCTTGATCTAATACAACATTTTAAAAAAAATATTAATTACAAGAGATGTATTTTATTTAATTATTTTTATTAATGATATTTAAAGATTCTAATTTAATTACTAATAGTTTATGTAATTATTTAATATTAAAACTTTTCTAAATTTAAAAAAAGTTGATTAAAATAAAATATCTAACTTTGATATAGATGTCATCTAAAATGAAAAAGAGGGAGTATCATCTATAATTTTTTTAATAAAGAGTAATATTTTGTATTTCGCACCTCTTGGAAAATTTAGTAGCTCAATTGGTTGGCTATCTGAACTCTTATCTTATTGGTAATAGTTTGATTGCCAATATTGTAAGCCCCTCCTCATTTTCCCTTCTCCTATCCCCAATTTTTTATTTTTTATTTTTTTTTAGAAAAAAAGGTATTTCGCACCTTTTTAACTATAAGCAACATTACCTCGCTTGCCTCAATATTTATTTTTAACTTTATTTATTAATTTAAAAATAGTGATATTGTTTATCTTAGTAATATTTTATCTTTAAAATGAGTACTAAACTTTTTTCTAATAAAATGATTTATAGTATAAATAATATATCATACTTTTGTTCTGAGAGGCTCCGGTAATGGATGACTACTCGTTGATTTGAACCGTGCTTTCCCGAGGAGACCGTATAAAAGACTTTGCGTGTGCATCCTTTTAATTAAAGCGAACGTCTAGTAGGCAAATGTTAAATGTAGGTCGTGGGTGGTGAATGGGGACTGTTGAACGCCATTGAATGATTATCTGATTTTGTCACCTTACCACTTAAAAGGTGTCTCTTCTTATTCTTTGGGTTGTTCCTGCACAAGATTTTATACAATGAACTCCTTTGATTTTGCTTTATAAGGAATTCAGAGCTGGTATAATTCCGCTATGAGAATTTATTAGTTTTTTCTTCTTCTTTTTTTTAAAAAAAATTTAAAAATCAACATTTAGTTATGAAAATTTTAAAATATGGTAGTAATTTGGAGCTGTCTTTTAAAGGTTTTAGTACTTTTTTTCACCTTCACTTCATTTCTCTTCTTCAAATTTTATGGTGAACTTTTTATTTTTACAAAAACAACCTCATTCGAATTATATTTCATATTTAAATAATATATCATACTTTGAAAAAAAATAATTGAACATTATTTATAAAAATGAATCCCAAATTAATTAACTATATTTAAATAGTAAAAAAATGATATATAAACACATGTTATGCATCTAATATCTAATAATTGATGTAAATAATGACGATATGCCGGAAATTTCTACCTATTTATGTTAAGAATAGAAGGGCTAAGTTAGCGCTTTTTCTCTCGTCTATACCTTCTTGTTATATTATAACTAATTGTAAGTTTTTATGAATGAACCTTCGACAGGTTGGTCACTGATATTCCAGCTACCACAGGTTCAAGTTTTGGTGAGAATCCTCTTTTTGTTAATTATTTGTTTCTGTCTTCCCATTCCTCCTGGTTTCTCATTTTATTCCTTCCCCAAATTTGACTCATCAAACATTATCACAATTGCTTAATTGACTAAAGCATTAATAATAATAATAATAATAAATCATAATTGCTTAATTGACTAAAGCATTAATAATAATAATAATAATAATAATAATAATAATAATAATAATAATAATAATAATAATTCATCGGTATCATATTAAATGTCTATTTTCTACTTTTATACGCCCTTTAGAAAATTTATAAATAATAAAGTAATTTTACTAATTTACTTTTTAAGTCTTTTTAACACTACTCTATTCATGTCCTTACTCAGAAAATTAATGCATTATTTTGACTAAATATACACATGAAAAAGATTAACAATCGAGGAACTATTTTGAAACTTTACAACATTCATGGTGGTGATGATCTATATTGTTTACGTTTTCAAAAAAGATAATTTTAAAGCAAAATTAAAACAATAATTAATTTACTTGATTTTATAAATTAACAAATACTTTGGGACATATATTTATAGTAATGTACTCGCTTTGTTCATTTTTAGTTGTTATATTGCACTTTTTAAAATTTATTTTAATTAATTTTTATAGCTAAATTAGATAATATTAATTTGATATTTTAAAATAAAAATTTTAATATTCAAAAATATATCCAAAGTACTACTTCCTCTGTCTCATTTTATATAGTTCAATTTTCTTTTTAGTCAGACCTAAAAAAATACACATTTCTATATTTAATAGCATTTAACTTTAAAATATTCAATTTTTAAGAAAGTGTTTAAAAGGCTTCTTTTTTTTTTGTATTATGCTAACATTTTTTAAACTTAAAAAATACTGAAAAATCAAAAATTCAAAATATAAGCCAATTCAAATATTCACTTAAATCATGACACCTAAAAAAAAGTAAGGGAGAAATACTTATCGGTGGGCAATGTTGTGTTTCATCATCTTTGTCATAAACTTTTAAAACCTAGGAAAGGAAATGAAATCTATTCTCAACGTGATTAATGTGCCCTAAGCCTTCCTAAAAGGCATGCTAACGATTAATATCCTTTCACTAAGTCCCATCACTAGCACGATTACGCCTGAAATTCTTAGGCAGACTATTTTGTAAGTAAATCTTTGTAGACATAGCATTAAAAGTTGCCCTATTTATCCTAATACTTTTAAAAGATTTTTTTTTTTCGTTTTTTTTAGTGAGAATTAATTTGCATTTGGTTAATAAATTTAAAAAGCATTTTTAAGTAGTAGTTAGTTTTTCTCCTATTTTTTAAAAGTGCTTTATATTTTTCTCAAAAGTGTTTTTAGAAAAAAAATCACTTATTTGTTTTATCTTTTGAAAAATACTTTCTCATAGTCAAAGATATTTATTTTCTCTCAAAAGTTTGGGCAAATATCTCACTTTTTAAAAAATAAATGCTCCCCTTGGTTAGTGACACTCTTCTTTTTTGATCCGTCCTAAAAAAAAGTCACATTAGTATATTTGAAAATAATTTAACTTTAAATTAAAATTCTCCTTTTACTATTGATGAAATAATTTTTAGTCATATAAATATCTAGGAATGATCTTGGACCATAAGTTTGAAAAATTTTTCTTTTATGATTTTAGACCACAAGTTTTAAAAAAAATTTTTTAACACTATATTAAGTCAAATGTTGTCATATAAAATGAGACGTATAAAGTATCTTTTGGAAAAAAAAAATCTTTCTTGGCCTTCCAAAAGCATAGCAAAACAGGCTAGACGACATGAGCTCACCAATATTTAATACTCCATCTATTTACTTTTACTTGTCTAGTATTTCAGAATTAAATTTTTATCTTTACTTGTTATTCTAAAAATATCAAATCAAATATTTTTTTCTTATTTTTCCCTCACTGTCAATTTCTTATTCTCCAAATTATTTTTCAAAACTGACCATACATCAATTAGTATGGGACATTGTGATAAAATTATCATAATAATCATTGTTTTTAATAAACACACAAATTCAAAGTGAACAAAGTGGAAGCAAACTGAAGGAATACTAATTTATTAATTTTTTGATAGGTAATTTTTATGTTTTAACACATGCCACCTCTGTTTTGTTGCAATTCAGACTAAGGAGTCATACAGATCAGAGTCCCTTTGGTTTGGTCGGTGAAATAAATGGATTTAATGAAAATGTCTGCTCTGCATTATTATACATTACTTGGTTGCTTAATTTTCTTAATTAATTTTCTTAATATTCCAAATAATTGATATCTATGCTGGAATCTGGGTACTATATTATTTTTATATTGGATAGACCTTAAATAAAATGGAACACGTGCATTATTTTTTGGTAACTGTAAACATAAAACATGGATATTAATACATAGGTAACTAGAGCGAAAGTATAGTATCTTCACATTTGTCTCTTGTTTCATTTCCTTGAAAATATTGGATATGTGTAGGACCCGAACTATTGGTAAACTTGGCATGCATAAATGATAGTAGTAGTGCATGAAATTGAGGAGTTTGGTGATGCATGTGTTTGTAGGACAAGAAATAGTGAGCTATGAAAGTCCAAGGCCATCAATGGGAATCCATCGCTTTGTATTCGTATTGTTCAGACAATTGGGTCGACAGACAGTGTATGCTCCAGGATGGCGTCAGAATTTCAATACAAGAGATTTTGCGGAACTCTATAATCTTGGTTTACCAGTGGCTGCTGTCTATTTTAATTGCCAAAGAGAGACTGGCAGCGGTGGACGTAGAAGGTCTGCCGATTGACCACCTTCTTCCTTTTCATATTTTATCATATGCTGGCAAAAATATACTCTACTAGTTATTACAAAGCATGTGTGCAACTTAATATTAGGTAATAACCAGCAATGTCATCAATCTCTACTTTTTATGACAAGTTTATCTTTTCCTCTTTATGCACACTATTGCTATTAACTACATAGTACTAGTATATTATGTTTATTTTTCATCTCCCAACAAATTGCATGTATGAAACTGTTGTCATTCGTCTAAAAGAAAAAAGAGTATGTCTTGTTCTTAGTTTTAAGGATCTCTAAAATATGACATTTCATCATTTAGCATAAAATCAGGTCCCAACAAAGCGTTTTGAGGAGAAGTACCTGTAGGCCAGCAAAAAGGCCGACTCTTGTCAGCCAACAAGTTGAGTTTGCTTTGAAAACATAACAGTCATCATCCAACTTTCTTTTGTTGAAATTCAAATACATATGCTCAGAGCCATCACAGCAGATATTAATGTAGATACTACCTTCAATCGCTGTTGTTCAAGTGTCATGGTGAACAATCTTCGATTTTCACAAACAAGTTGTTGGGATATATACTATTAACCATGGCATATGTACTATTAGCCATGAGTTTAGATATACTATTTATTATAGAACAATTATTCATCCAATCTTAATAAAAGTTTTAATAGATCATATAATCATTTATGTGTCCATTTACTTATATAGTAGATAATTTAGTATATAGAGTTTTAGCTTATACGCAGAACATTAAATCATCGGTTCTTATAAGTACAAAGTTTTTTCTTCACAATTTAAGGTGGAAATTGGACAAGTCATTGATATGATTGTAGTACAAGATTATATATAATTTATCTTGATTATAGAAACAGTGTAGTTCCAACCTCTTGTGCTAATGCATATTGTATGTATTGAACGGGATGGAGTAGATATAGTTGTTTTAGATTGACTAATAAGAACATATTCTCTAAACTGTTAACTGTACTTATATTCTTAATCTTGATATAGCTATTATGATTTGTATATATATTATTTATGATTTTGATTTATTAAAAGGTGAGATTCTGAGATGGGTCAATATGCCTGGTAGATTGAATGATAATAATATATATTGGTGAAATAATAAGTTAGTTGCTGTAATTCATGTTTCGATATAGAGATTGATGATATGCTTTTTGAATCCGACTCATGAGTTTAGTTAAGCAGTGCTCTAAAGAAAATTAATCTTTGAATTAAATCCGTCAGTATTTTAATTTATTGATTAGTATCTGTAATCTTAATACGGGGATTATATAAGTGTTTAATGGAAAATTTTAAATATAAACAGAGAATAAATATTTTAGTAGAATGATTTGTATTTTATTATGATAAGAATAATATCATATTAATTATTTTAATTATTTTCATAGTAGGGAGCCTCATTAATTAATTTCATGTTCTCTACAGTGCTCATATTTAACTAAAACTAGAATTCTGTTCCTAGGAAAAAAAGGACATAAATATTTTCATTCCAAATTTTCACCAGGAAAAGATACCTATAAATAGGGTTCTCCCAACCTAGAAAATTAATAAAAAATAAGGACTTCTATATAATGCTCGCCCTAACTTGTAGATTCACTTGAAGATCAGATTCGCTTGAAGGCATCTGTTCACGCTTCAAAAGGTATTTATCAAATAAATTTTAGAAAATTTAGACGTTCTAACATAATTATATGTGTTCTAACATAAATATACATATTATCGATCCTAATATACTCTCATTGTGCGTATAATTTTCCAACATAACATTCTTCAATTAAGATAGTCATATTGATTTCTCTGATTAAATGTGTGAATATAGGTGAATTGATGGCTAACTTTAGTTGACATAATAATTATCACTAAAATAGATTTCTTTTACCGACTATTGTTACATTATTACCGGTAATAATATAATTTTCAAAATATATTTGATATAACATTTTAAAGATAGTTACTGCAATAATAATTGCTTCTAAATAAAAATACCGCTAAAAGTAAATACCTTTAGCATCTATATTATGAGTCTTTATCGATACTCAATATAAATATCACTAAAACTTTGAACTAAATATCACTAAAATTTTGAACGATTTTATCTAGATACAATGACATTAATTTAATTTCGTAAATACTCCTGCAACAACAAATATTATCACTAAAAGAAAATTTTATTTCCACTAAATGTCACTTTTGGTGTAGTGCCTACACAAAAAAGTATGAAGATAAAAAATTAGGATAGAAGATTTGTTGGTGGTCTGACAATTTTTATATCTTAGTCTTTTTAGGTAAAATTAGGATAGAGCTTGGTAGTTTGTCAGCATCTTAGTCTTAAATTATAGTACTCTGTTCCTTTCGCTCCTTTTTAATTATTAGGTTGTGTTTTTTGAGAATCAGGTTGAGTTTCTATTCTATTTTCATTGACAAAATATTTCTTTTCATTGATATTTTTACCATACTTATCTACTTTAGTATTTTTCAAAATCCATTTAGAAAGTTTATATTTTATATTAAGTTGAAAGTGTTCGAAAATAATAACTCCACAATGATAGAGATAAGATTTGCGTTCACCCCACATCATCAACTTTCCAAACTCCACTTGTGAGATATAAAAGTAGAGCCTGCCAAGGTATTTGATTTTTGAAACTTAATATATATAATTAGGTGGTTCCTAAATAAAGTAAGCTGATTAATGAAGATTATCCAGTTGTTTAATACAAGAAAATCAAGCTCCTTCTCCAAGTGTGAACTTACAAGTGGGAATTCTTGCTAGAGCAGAAATTAAAATTAAAAAAGTGAGTATCCAAAACAAAATCTAATTGAAAATGAAGATTGAAGGGCTCAGTTTCTTTATCTTTGTCTTGTACAAGAAAATCAATAATATGTAATATATTATACAACTCCAATAGAAGACCCCAAAACCCTAACCAACGTATCTTCTACTTTTTCTAAAGAGATTGCAAATGTTATAAAATAAAATTAGAAATCAGGTTTGTTGGCATGGACTGTCTTTCAGAGATCTTCTCTTCCAAGAAAATCAAAGATGATGATCAACAATTGATTCAGATTCCCTCCACTCCATGCCAACCATATCATCAAGATCTGGCCACAAATGATCTTAATTATAAAAGGAAGCGGTCGACAAGTGCTTTAATCAGGAAGAATTCAGTTCAGAAGAAAATTTTGCACAGAGATGTTGAAAGGCATAGAAGGCAAAACATGGCTAATCTTTATGCCACTCTTATATCACATCTTCCTTATGAATCTAGCAAGGTGAATTTACCTACAACCATATATACCTTCCTAAGTTTTTTCTATAATGCATAAAATTTTTCCCTTTTTTTTTTTTAATATATATATGTTATAATTTTTGTTAGGGAAAACGCTCAATGAGAGATCACATGCAAGAAGCAGTGAATTACATCAAACACCTAGAGAATAACATCAAAGAACTTGAAATAAAGAGAAAAGAACTTGAAGATTTGGCCTTATGTTCTTCCAAGGAGGACATCCGACTGCGGTGTGGAGATTTTGATCAAAGAAAGTATTTCACTCTCAAGAGTGCTTGAAGAGCTGGTTAAGAGACAACTCAATGTTGTTAGCTGTGTCTCAACCAAAGTTGGTGAAAGATTACTCCATAGGATTCAACTTGAGGTATATATGTTTGTACGACCATCTCATTCAAAAGTTTAAACAGTTAGATTGATTATATTTCCTTAATAATGCTTTTAACACGCCCCTTACAATGAAAACTTTGATTTTGAGTCACATTTGACAACTACACTAGCTAGAACTTTTCACTCGTGTCAAGGAGATTCAACAATTTATATGTGTAGAAAAAAATTTGCACGATATAACTTTCTAATAAAGGGAGTTCAATTGAACACTTGTATCGACTATCTTTGTCATTTGTTTTTAAATAGACCTTTGCCTATTTTGAGATTTTAACTCTTTCTAGACCTTTGCCAACTCTGATATCACGTTTGATGATCACACAATTCAATGTTAGCCGGGAATAATCATGAGTATATTGGAGATATATATGGATCATTTAGTGTCATAATCTTAGGTTTCTTGATAACGTCTGCAGGAGAGTGATGCTTCATGCACGTATATGGATGGTCTAGAACAAAAGTTTGCTGAGATGATCGTGTTCAACTCTTGAGTGAAGATTGGGTATTTCCCTACTCCTAATCATGTCAAGTAAAGATTCTTTAATTTGTCACCTTTCTTGTTCTAATAAAAGCTTAATCATCTCCAAACCTTACCAATATATTCATGACATTTTATCTACCTTTATGTCCTTCACAAAAGAAATGTGTGTATTAGTAATATTACGTTTGTGTCTGGTTGCAAAATGCATGCATAGTAATGGAGGAAATATGAGGATGATCTTCTACAAGGAAAATATACTTAAGTTATGCAATCAAATGATATTTACATATAGGTAAACCTTTTGAAAATAAAATATATAGTAATAAGACAACCTAATTATGATGTTTGATTCAAGTAAAACTTGTGATATTTGATCTTCGTGTATGTTCTATGAGTTACATCAACATTTTTATCTTTAATTTCTTGCATGCATGTCTAGATGGTTTTTTCTTCTTTCTTTTTAAAAATAAAGCTGCCCAGTTGAGTTGTATTAACAAAATGCATGTACGTTGAACCTTCATGGAAATCAACATACATGCATAAGATTGATTTGTTTTGTATGAGATTGAAGTTATGCCACAGTTCTAAGGTTTTTTTTTTTTTTTTAATATTATAGTAGGCTAATATAGTACAATTTTTTAGTAAATTATGATTATCACAAGGATCTACATCTAGTTAATTACCTTGTAAGTGATATGCAAATAGTGTGTAAATATTGTTACCATGTTAATATATACATACATATGTATGTAAATGTATGTATGTGTGTATATATATAAAGAGAAAGATAGATAGATAACAAACATACATATATATGTATATAAAGAGAGAGAAACTCTACTCTATACAAATCAATTTACGTGAAAAAAATGAAGATGCCTAAATAAATGTGTGGATACATTAAAAGAGATAAAATTAGGAATAAAAATATATGAGACAAGATGAATATTCTGACCTTTGTGGTGGATGAGATATATGAAGCGAGGTTGAGATTATTTAGTACATGCATGTGAAAATAAGGAGCATAAATGCTCCAGTGAAGAGAAAGTTGGCAGTGATATGTCTAAGTAGAGGTAGAGGCCCGGTACACTAAGAATGAATTGGGGAGATGTGATAATCGGACATGACATCTCCAACTCATCGAACATAACCCTAATTAGTAGGAGAGCATGAAGGTTGGGTATATCTTAAAATAGAAGGTCAGTAGACAAACGAGTGATTTCTCTCCTTTTTGAGGGAGAGCATTGCCTTAGTTCTTTATTTTTTTTTTTGGCCAAACACATCTCTAGGCCCTTAAACTTGGCTTCAAATATTATTTTGGCACTCCAACTCAACTTTGTTCCATTTTAGCCCTTTCTATTTTTTATATTTCATTTGGCACTTCAACTCAACCTTATTCCATTTTAACCTTCAACTCTATTTTTTATATTTCATTTTGACACTTCTATCCAAAGAATCAACAAAATGAGGATAGTGTACTTCACATGCCAAGATATGACATAAAAGATAACTAAAAATACAGACAAAACCCCTCTAACTTGACTTTATTTTTTATTTGACATTTTATTTTGCCTTTGTTCTATTTTAACCTTTCAACTTTATTTTTTATTTTAGCATTTAAACATAATTTACTAATTTTATAATTTTTTTATTTTTATATTTGTTCTTTATTTTTATTTTTTTATTTTAATATTGACGCTTGTCCATTAGTTTTCAAAAAAAATTCTTAAAGAATTAACAGATAATTTTTTAAAAATAATATCTTTTTAGAATTTTTCTATAATTTTTTTAAAAAAAAATAAACAAGGAAAGTGTGTTTAAAAAATAACCATGATTGCTTTTTAGAGTATCAAAACGATATTTGAGGCCAAGTTTAAAGGCCTAGAGATGTGTTTGAACTTTTTTTTTTTCTATCATCGTCATGATGTTATCACTGCTGCTGCTACTTTTACTTTGGTTATTTGTACTATTTTTCTTTACTTCTCTCCTTCGATATTTTCGTTATACATTTATTCATGTATTTTTTTCCTTTGCAAACCTATTTCAAAAATAAACATTCTATTTTAGTTGAGAGTTTTTCTAAATAGCTTCTCTAATACCCCATAAAAATAAGAGTAAGATCTGTGTATACTCCATTCTTTCTAAATCTTAGTTTTATGGGATCACATCGGTATGTTATTGTTATTGTATGACATCTTCTTATTGTAAATATAATGATATGTTTAAAATCAAATTTCAAAAGTCATTTTTTTTTCTTGATTAAATTTCATTGATAATTAAATGATACCACATAAATTGAAACTCGAAGAATATTATATATACACTAGTAGAGCTTACATATAGGTTGAGGGAATGGTTCTAAGGAACATCAAGTCTTGTACATAATTTTTCATAGTAAAAAGGAATCATAACACACTAGCTATTTTGTCTGTCCATTTATGCAAGTGTTGGTTATTGAGTTGCCTGATTTGGGATTACATTTTTAAATTGTATGTGGTCCTCTTTATGATATATAAAAAGAATTCCTATTCTTTTATTTATGATCGATCTTTCGTAAACAGATAATAAGTAGAT
>DF359949.1:9160-46651 GCA_000787875.1 Solanum virginianum | reverse complement strand
CCATGCTTCATCTCCGATGGGAAATTTGAGATTGGATTTGCGATCAGCGCAAAAAATTGAGTCAGAAAATGGTCTCTACCCGATTTAAGAGCAACCGAGTCGAAAAATAATTTTCACAAAATTTACCAGAAACAGTACGGGTACGCGACAGGGCCACGACGCGAACCCAAAACAGTGAGGGTACGCGACAACTCCGCGATGCGGACCTATTGCGGACCCGCACTTATATATTTCCTTAATTTTTCGACGGGATTGAACTTTCGAAATTCACAGGTGCGCGACAGGTCGACGTCGCGAACCTGTTAGCCCAACCTGTTCCACCAAGTTTAAAAATTTTAAATCTTTTGAAGGGCATTCTAGACTTTTCTCCACCTCTTCTAAATTTAACCCACAACCCGTTTAGGTCGGTTTGAGGAGTAAATAGGGTCAAAAACCCCATTCTAAGTCCTTCTTCACAATACTTGAAAGTTAAGGCTTGAGAGAGAGAGAGAGAGAAGAAAGAAGAACATGAGATTGGAGAATTCTTGATGGGTGATTTGAGGAGCTTTATCCCAGGTATGTAAGGCTAGACGAAAACATGAGATTGTTCTTTCATGTGCCCCATAGATGGTCATAGATGAGTTAAAGAGTCCATGAGTCCCCATATATGTTTTTTGAAATACTTTTTTGATTATTTTTCTTGAAAATTGTATCTATTACATGTATTTTTATATGTTGATGATCATTATAAACTTATTTTCTTGAATTGAATACTTTTCATGAGATATTATATAAAACCCTATATGTTAACTTTTGAGAGCATGCATAAATGAACCTAGGGATAGAGTCTAGAGCCTTATATTGATGGAAATCTTGATTTGAGTATGAGGTTGATGTATTTGAGCTTGACAATCCTACGAGTCTTCATAATTGAGTTCTTGATGTTATGTCTAAACGACTTCTTCTAATTGATGATTTGAGTCCTTGAGTTCTTAAATGAGAATTGAGCTCATTGAGATGAGTTAAAGTCCCTGAAATAATAGAGGACCCTTGAGTTTGAATTAATTGAGATTATGAGAGACTCCATTAGACTATTTGAGATGATGAGTACCTTTACGAGGCTACTTGAGATGGTGATGAGGAGTCTTATGAGCATTGAATCTTGGGAGGAGTATCTAGCATCCAAATGAGTAAGTGTGAGTTCCAGCAATGCCGGCCTAGCGTAGGAGAGGATTGAATCATTATATCTCATGGTCCCCTCTCGGGTTTATATCCCTGAAATCAATAGAGGATGGCAGAGTTTAGATTCCTTGTAGATCATATTTGTCCCATACGTGGAAAGTACGGGATGACTGTGGCAACATCAGCGTGATTGTTGTACAACCTCTTGTCATAAGTGGTTGTTGTTGGCTAAGAGAACCTCCCAGAGAGTTCCTACACTGAGTAATCTGAGTCGAAATGAGATGAGATGAGATGAGATGTGATGAGATGAGTTGAGATGAGTTCTTCTGAGATGAGTCTGATTTGATTGATGAGTTCATGGGTTGATGGGTCACTTGTCTACTCTTTATTCTTGCTTTTGATAGACATTTAACATGTTGATTTTACTATTCTTGATGTTGATTGTTGTTTCTATTATTATTCTACCTGTTTCGATTTCACTCAGCTATTTTACATACCAGTACATTGCAAGTACTGACGTCCCCTTTTGGACTGCATCGTATTATGATGTAGATATGCAGGATAGAGGTCATCGGCAGGCGAATCGTTGAGAACCTTCGAGCATTCAGGAGATTGGTGAGCCTCCCCTACTTTAGAGGATTCATTACATTATTTTCATCATGCTTTAGAGTTAGTTTTGCTCATCTTTTTATTTTGACTGAGGTATCCATAGGTCTGTTATTGGCACCACCTAATATTGATAGAGGCTTCATAGACCAGAGTTAGATGTAGATGTTAGAACTTGTGAGCTAGTTTTTTTCTACTAGCCTCTCATTATATTATTATTTTAGACTAGATGATTAGATGTGCCCATTTATTCCTTATGTCTTCTGCTGATTTGTAGAATGCGTGAATGGACGAATGTGTGAATGGACAAATATGATGAGGCCAAGTGGTTAGCAATAGTCTCTGGGTGGCGACCGTCTTGGGTCCCCTCTCGGGGTGTGACAAACTTGGTATCAGAACATGAGTTCAAGTGTCCTAGGGAGTCTATGAAGCCTATCTAGTAGAGTCTTATTTATAGGTGTGTTATCGACCATACTTGATAAATAGGATGCTATAGGACATTAGGGATTGTTTCCCTTCATTCATGTTCTAAATCGTGCTATAGAGTTATACTCTATGAAAGTTCTATTCTAATTCGTCTTTGCGCATTGTAGAATTGTGATCATGCCTCCCAGAAGAGCCGTCAGAGTTAAAGGGCATCCCGCCAGATAGAATGTCAATCCACCTAAGCCTCATGGACATGAGGTTCTCATAGATCAAGCAGTCCCTATTGTGTATCCCCCATAAGATGAGTCTCCAATGCTAAGCTTTGCCAGGCTATCCAAACTCTAGCCCAGGCTGTCAGAACACCTGTTGCGAGACCAAGAGCTGCCTGACAGGATGCCCATGACACTTCTAGAGTATGGGAATTATTGAGAATAAATCCGCCTGAGTTCACAGGGTCTGCATCCACTGAGGATCCTGAGAACTATGTGGAGGAGCTTAAGAAAGTGTTCCAAGTAATGCATGTGGCCGATGCTGACAGAGTAGAACTGGCTGCTTATTAACTAAAGGGGGTGGCTAAATTATGGTATGAGCAGTAAAAGAAGGGTAGAGGGAAGAATGCCCCCGTGATGACTTGGGCTTTGTTCGAGAAAGATTTCTTGGGACTTTTCTTCCCAAGAGAGAGGACAAAGGTGAAGGTGAGGGAGTTTTTGAACTTGAAACAGGGCTCTATGACTGTATAGGAGTATGGGCTGAAGTTCACACAATTATCCTGATATGCTTCAGATATGGTTGCTGACATGAGGGGAAGGATGGGGATGTACATGGATGGGTTGAATAGAGGGCCAAAGAAAGATGGGAGGGGAGCTATGCTCATAAGTGACATGGATATTAGGAGGTTGATGACCTTTGTGCAACAGGCTGATGAAGAGAGACAATAGGAAAAGGAGGAATTCAAAAGTAAGAAAGCTAAAATATCTAGCCATGGGGTTGGGAAGAAAGGTAATAGAAATTGGTTCCCAGCGCCATTATCTTCTTGTGTACCTACATCTAGAGTCAAAATTGGGTCTTAGTCACAAGCTAGTATGGCTCAAGGTTCACGAGAAAAGCCACCATATGGTAAGTTACACTTGGGTAGGTATCGTGAGAGGACTGATGCGTGCTTCTGGTGTGGTCAAGTAGGGCATTATCAGAGAGACTTTCCAAAGCGAGCTGACCGGGCTCAATCTGTTGCCCCAGCCCCTCCAGCTAAGGTAAATCAGAGAGGTACCACTTTAGGCACAAGCGGAGCTACAAACCATTTGTATGCCATGGGAAGTCGACATGATCAGTAGAACTCCCCAGATGTTGTGATGGGTATGATTCGAGTCTTTTTTATTGATTGTTATGTGTTGATGGATCCTTGTGCCACATTATCATTTGTAACTCCTTATGTGGCCAATAGATTTGATAGAACCTTTGAGAGTTTCTTGAACCTTTTGATGTTTTTACTCCCGTGAGTGAGTCTATTCGAGCTGAGAGAGTCTATAGAGCTTACGTAGTGTCCATCCATCATAGGGATACTATTATTGATCTAACTGAGTTAGATATGACTAATTTTGATTTGATCCTCAGTATTGATTCGCTCTACACTTGTTATGCCTCCGTTGATTGTAGAGTCCGAACCGTTAAGTTCCAATTTCCAAATGAACCGGTTCTAGAGTGGAAGGGTGATTCCATAGCACCTAAAGGAAAGTTTATCTCATACCTTAGAGCCAGAAAGATGATTGCTAAGGGGTGTATTTACCACTTCATAAGGGTTAAATCTGATGATGTTGAGGCCCCAACTCTCGTGTCAGTTCCGATTGTGAATGAGTTTCCAGAAGTATTTTCTGAGGATCTGCCCGGAGTCCCTCCTGATAGGGATATTGATTTGGGGATAGATGTTCTTCCTGATACCACACCTATCTCAATTCCACCTTATAGGATTGCCCCCACTGAACTGAAAGAATTGAAGGAACAGTTGAAAGATTTGTTAGAGAAGGGCTTCATAAGGCCGAATGTTTCTCCTTGGGGTGCTCCTGTCCTATTCATGCGAAAGAAAGATGGGTCTCTCAGAATGTGTATTGACTATAGGCAACTGAATAAGGTCACCATTAAGAACAAGTATCCTCTCCCAAGGATGGATGACTTATTTGACCAACTTCAGGGTGCCTCTTGTTTCTCAAAAATAGACCTCCGATCTGGTTACCATCAGTTGAAAGTAAGGGAATATGATATTTCAAAGACAACCTTTAGGACAGGATATGGCCATTTTGACTTCTTGGTCATGTCATTTGGGCTGACGAATGCACCTGCAGCCTTTATAGATTTGACGAATAGAGTGTTCAGACAGTATCTGGGTATGTTTGTGATTATTTTTATTGATAATATTTTGGTGTATTCAAGAGATGAAGAGGAGCATACAAAACACCTCAGAATTGTCCTTCAAACCCTTAAGGACCATGAGTTGTATGCAAAGTTTTCGAAATGTGAATTCTAGCTTAAATCTGTGGCTTTCCTAGGCCATATTATCTTTGGTAATGGTATTCAAGTGGATGTTCAAAAGATTGAAGCGGTTAAGAACTGGCCCAGACCAACCTCTCCAACTGACATAAGGAGTTTCTTAGGGTTGGCACTTGAGTTAATGGCGGTGGTGTTCGCACTCAAAAGCTGGCACCATTACTTTATGGAGTGCATGTGGATGTGTTCACTCACCACAAGAACTTGCAGTACATCTTCAGTCAAAAAGAGCTCAACTTGCGATAGAGAAGATGGTTAAAGTTGCTCAAGGATTATGACATGAGCATTCTCTACCATCCAGGTAAAGTTAACATTGTTGCTGACGCTCTTAGCAGGTTGTCAATGGGTAGCACAACCTATGTGGAGGAAGGAAAGAAGAAGCTAGCTAAAGAAGTGCACCGGTTAGCTTGATTAGGAGTCCAATTTGAGAAGAATGATGAGGAAAGAGTTAATATCCAGAATGACGCTACTTCATCTTTGGTGGTAGGGGTGAAGGAAAAGCAAGACCGAGATCCTGTCCTACTCCAATTGAAGGAGGCTGTCCATATACAAAGAGTGGTGGTTTTCTCCAAAGGGGGAGATAGGGTGTTGAGGTACCAAAGTAGATTGTATGTCCCAGATGTTGATGGTATACGAGATAGAATCATGGTTGAAACTCATAGCACTAGGTATTCCATTCATCCTGGCTCTACCAAAATGTACCACGACCTGAGAGAAGTTTATTGGTAGAGTGGAATGAAGCATGGTATTGCTGAATTTGTTTCCAAGTGCCTAGACTGTGAGTAAGTGAAACTTGAGCACCAAAGGCCCTGTAGATTAGCACAAAATTTTGAGATTTCGGAAGAGAAGTGGGAGATGATCAATATGGACTTTATTACTGGTCTACTGAGGTCTCGAAAACAACATGATTCAATATGGGTGATTATGGATAGGATGACAAAATCGGCTCACTTCTTAGCAGTTAAGACAACTAACAATGTGGAGGAGTACACCAGGATGTACATCCAAGAGATTGTGAGGTTGCATGGGGTTCCCTTGTCCATCATCTGGGATAGAGGAGCTCAATTCACCTCCCAATTTTGGAGATCATTTCAGAAAGAATTGTGTACGAAGGTGAATCTGAGTACAACTTTCCATCCATAGACTGATAGCTAGGTAGAGCATACAATTCAGATGCTAGAAGATATGTTGAGAGCCTGCATTCTTGATTTCAAGGGAAATTGGGATAAGCATCTACTGTTGATTGAGTTTTGCATATAACAATAGTTATCATGAAAGTATTCAGATGTCTCCCTATGAAGCTTTATATGGGAGGAGATGTAGATCATTAATTAGGTGGTCCGAGGTTGGAGAAGCGAAGTTGATTGAGCTTGACCTTGTCTATCAAGCAATGAAGAAGGTTAAGATTATTAGAGAGCGATTGAAACTGTGCAAAGTCGCCAAAAATCCTATACCGACGTGAGTAGGAGAGATTTGGAGTTCGAAGTGAATGATTGAGTATATTTGAAAGTGTCACTTATGAAAGGTGTCATGAGATTTGGGAGGAAGGGTAAATTGAGTCCACACTATATTGGACCCTATCAGATTGTGAAGAGGATGGGGATGGTTGCCTATGAATTAGAGTTGCCTTCCAAGTTAGATGGTATTCATCTGGTGTTTCATATGTCGATGTTGAAGAAATGCTTAGGAGATCCTAACTTGGTAATCCCAGTGGAGAGCATCAGAGTGAAGGATAGTTTGACCTACGAAGAAATTCTAGTCCAAATCTTTGATCGTCAGATTCGTAGATTGAGAACCAAAGAGATAGCCTCAGTCAAAGTCCTGTGGAAGAATCAATTCATTGAGGAGGCCAGATGGGAAGCTAAGGTAGAGATGAAAGAAAGATATCCGCGTTTATTCATGCCATTGGATGCGAATGTTGAAGGTAAATTCCTTACCCTTGACCAAATTGATTGTCTTTTCTTGTTGATTGTCTATTCTTGAGTCCAAATAGAGATTGTTGATAGAAATGAGGAGTTGAAAGATAGATTGATAGATTGAATGTTGAGAGGAGTTTTGAGTTTATTCGTGCCTTGATATCCATCCTTACTCATCATTTGAGGGCGAATGATCCCAAGGGGGAGATGATGTAACACCTGGTAAAATTACCAAAATATCCTTAGAATGGAGACGTGTGCGTAATGTTTTTTTCCAAGCTTGGATGGAAAATTTGAGATTGAATTTTTAATTAGTGTGGAGAATTGAGTTAGAAAATTGTCTTGGCCTGATTTAAGAGCAATCGGGTCAAAAAATATTTTTTGCAAAATTTACCAGAAATAATAAGGGTATGCGACAGGGCCGCGACGCGAACCCATCGCGGACCCAAAATAGTGAGGGTATGTGACAGCTCCGCGATACAGACCTATCGTTGACCCACACTTATATATTTTCTCAATTTTTCGATGGGATTGAACTTTCAAAATTTATAGGTGACCATGAAATATTTTCAGGAACAAGCAAATCAAAATGATTTTGTTCTGTAGTTATTCTTTAAATATAAATGGGGCGTGGCCAAGTGGTAAGGCAACGGGTTTCACGACAGGTCCGCGTCCGGACCTGTTATCCCGACTTGTTCCACGAAGTTTAAAATTTTTAAATCTTTTGAAGGGCATTCTAGACTTTTCCCCACCTTTTCTAAACTTAACCCATGACCCATTTAGGTCGTTTTAAGGAGTAAATAGGGTCAAAACCCCATTCTAAGTCCTTCTTCACAATATTTGAAAGTTAATGCTTGAGAAAGTGAAGAAAGAAGAACATGAGATTGGAGAATTCTTGACGGGTGATTTGAGGAGCTTTATCCTAGGTATGTAAGGTTAAACGAAAATATGAGATTGTTCTTCCATGTGCCCCATAGATGGTCATAAATGATTTGAGAGTCTATGAGTCCCCATATATATTTCTTGAAATACTTTTTTGATTATTTTCTTGAAAATTGTATCTATTACATATATTTTCATATGTTGATGATCATCATAAACTTGTTTTCTTTTTCATGAGATATTGTATAAAACCCTATATGTTAACTTTTGAAAGCATGCATGAATGAACCTAGGGATGGAGTATAGAGTCTTGACATGAGTATGTTGATGGAAATCTTGATGTAAGTATGAGGTTGATGTATTTGAGCTTGACGATCCTGCGAGTCTTCATAATTGAGTTCTTGATGTTATGTCTAAATGTCTTCTTCTAATTGATGATTTGACTCTTTGAGATCTTAAATGAGAATTGAGCTCATTGAGATGAGTTAAAGCCCCTGAAATAATAGTGGACCTTTAAGTTTGAATTAATTGAGATTATGAGAGTCTTCATGAGACTAATTGAGATGATGAGTGCCTCTATGAGATACTTGAGATGGTGGCGAGGAGTCTTATGAGCACTGAGTCTTGGGAGGAGTATCTAGCATCCAAATGAGTAAGCGTGAGTTCCAGCAATGCCGGCCTAGCGTAGGATAGGATTGAACCATTACATCTCATGCTCCCTTCTCGAGTTTACATCCTTAAAATCAATCAAGGATGGCAAAGTTCAGATTCCTTGTGGATCATATTTGTCCCTTACCTGGCAAGTATGAGACAGTTGTGGCAACATCATCGTAATTGTTTTACAACCCCTTGCTCATAAGTGGATGTTTTCGGTTAAGAGAAACTCCCAGAAAGTTCCCAAACTGAGTAATCTAAGTCGAGATGAGATGAGATAAGATGATAAGATGTGATATAATGAGATCAGTCTAATTTGACTGATTGATGGGTCACTTGTTTACTCTTTATTCTTGCTTTAGATAGACATTTGACATGTTTATTTTACTATCCTTGATGTTGATTGTTGTTTCTATTTTTATTCTACCTGTTTCAGTTTCACTCAGCTATTTTACATATCAGTACATTTCAAGTACTGACATCCCCTTTTGGACTGCATCCTATTATAATGTAGATACATAGGATATAGTCTTCAGCAGGGGAATCGCTAAGGACCTTCGAGTGTTCAGCAGATTAGTGAGCCTCTGCTACTTCAGAGGATTCATTACATTATTTTCATCATGCTTTAGAGTTAGTTTTGCTCATCTTTTTATTTTGACTGAGGTAGCCATGAGTCTGTCATTGGCACCACCTAATAGTGTTAGAGGCTTCATAGACTAGAGTCAGATGTTGATGTTGAAACTTATGAGCTAGTTTCTTTCTACTAGCCTCTCATTATATTATTATTTGAGACTAGATGATTAGATATGCCTATTTATTCCTTATGTCTTCCTCTGATTTGTAGAATGTGTGAATAAACGAATGTGATGAGGTCAAGTGGTTCTTTTGGGGACTAGCAATAGTCTCTGGGTGTCGGCCATGTCTTGGGTCCCTTCCCGAGTATGACAAAAGTTTTCTCATAGTGGTTCCAAGTCATTACGACTTGCTGGCACAATAGTTTAGTTGCTTGGTCATTCATTAGGATTTTGTGTAGTTTTTTTATGCTTTGAGGCCTTTATAACTTGAATTTGTTAGTAAACGATTTTAGAACAACATAATTAGACACTTACAATGATTCTAAAGTTCTCCACAAAAAATCACAATGTAAAAATCACAAAAGATTAAGTCTCAAAAGTGTTTCTGTCCTTTCTTGTGTATCTCTCAACTAAAAATCACCTAAAAAGCCTATTTATAATAAGTAAAATACAAATCCAAAATGAAATAGGAAAACTTGATTCAACAACTTCTATGGACGAGATTACGGGCCGTATAAGGAACCATGACCCGTACTTGGGCTCCCTACTCTATAAATTCCAAAAACAAACTTCAATTCTATGAGACGTTCTTACGGTCTATTTTCTGACTTATGGCCTGTGGAGGATTTTGTCTGATAGTATTTTTAAAACTCTTCAAAATCTGATCCTCTAGGCATAACACTATTAATGACTCATGAAGAAGTCAACAGTTCACCTGATAGTTCATTGATAAAACATCTGAAACTTGGCCCTTAATTGGATCTGACTCACGAAAGCTCTCTACGGCTCGTGGAATGAACCACAACCCCTAGAGTAACCCATAAATCCTCAAAATCTTCAATTCTGCAGAACTTTGCTAAAAATCATACCAAATCCTGTAATCTTGTAAAATACACATAAAAACACATCAAACCCACAGACATCGCTTTGAGAACATACAAAATTCCATATTTTAAGCATCAGAAGTGTTGTATTTTTGCAGCACATCAACACCCTCAACTTTAAATTGTTTCTTGTCCTCAAGTGATGGACTCAATCAACATAAGCAGTAAAAAATACACAGACCTCAATCTAATGGCATATATTGTCTCTAAATCAATTGTTGTTACCCAAACTTACACAAAGTTCATATCAAGTAGTTACCAAAGAAATCGATGTAGATCAATATATGTGACAGTGCAACTATGACAAGCAAAGTAACCACAAACAAGCAACAACCACTGAAATAACCTAGAACCAACAATGTAACTTAAGTGCCCTCACAAAAAGAAGTCCCATATCTCACTTATGATAGTATTTTCATATTTAATGCGTGGGACTAACAAAATGCCTCACACTCCCAATAGATATTCAAACACTGTGTTCAATACCATATGCTTACCCCTATACTCACGACTATGACCTTTGACTACTTGGACTAGGATCACTATAGTACTTTCTTGGCTGATCATATTTGATACTCACGACTATGACCTTTGACTACTTGGACTAGGATCACTATAGTACTTTCTTGGCTTGTAATGTAGGCTTAGAGGCTTTGGTATGATGTTTTAGGAACAAAGTGACTAATGGTTCTCCTTGACACTGTGTTATTCTACACATTTACCCTACCAACAATATCGTTTTTGAATTATATCTCCCTTCTCCTATTTCAAATCTTTCTAGGTGTTTAGTTAAACTTTTAAGCTCTTTGCCTTTTATCTTTCACATTCGTTTTCTTTTTAGCTCATTATTTTGGCATCTATTCATTTTTCTTGCACCCATATCACATTTTCCCCCTTTTTATGCATCACTAGCTTCCACCCCATTCAATGTGATTTTCCTTACATCAGCCACCCTCAACTTAGGCTTTTGGCCTGAGTTGAGGTGAACAATATCCAACCTATGAACTAGGGCCACTTTTGGTGGCCACCTTCAAATTAGGGTTTTTGCCTGAGTTGAGGTGCACAATATTCACAGAAGGACCAGTGCAAAATTTAGGACTTCACATTCAAAAAGGGCATGTTACTTAGGTATTTACAAGGTAAAGGTTATATGTAAAGCTCAAATATTAGGACCAAGGGATATATCAAGCATTTGTTTGGTTATTTAGGCTAAGTGGGCTAATATGAATAACGACCTAAGATCCTTTGATAACTAATTAACCTACAGTTTTAGTCAGAGTAACATGACAAGTTCTGAATTGAAACATAGTATAAGAATTATGCAAAGAAGCTCACACACACTTGGCACTAATTATATTATCAACATAGACTCTCAGATTATGCTTTTCATCACAATTAGACCTCAACTTATCAGAACAAGCACTATTAATTACTGAATTCACATAGTTGTTATCAAAACTATTTTTCCACAAAGCTAAAATATGCCACAGGCTTTAGTACAATATGTTACTAATACTACTTACACATCCTAAATGCGTCAGTTTAACAGAAAATAAATGTCCTTAGGGAAAGAACCTAAGCACACCCCCTTGAACTCAAAATTTGGGATAGTTATAGGCCATAGTTACTCAAATTTCACCGAGGCCTATAACTACCCACACCCTATCAAAAAAGAAATTGGGTTGTCCTCAATGTAACAAAATATAACTAAATCAAAGTATAGGGGTAAAAAGAACATACCTGGGAACTTAAAAGTTGATCTGTGGCTGTGTTTGACCACCCTTAACCTGCCTAGTGGTCTTCTGAGTGTTAGTATCATTTCCTAAGGGTCCACCACCCCTTATCCTCTCAAGCTTACGAGCCTGCAGATCTCTCTTATTTGCAATAGAGCATAATCTCACAATCTCAAGCTACTCTATCTTTGACAATTGCGCCTCTCGACTCAAAGCATTTAGATCATCACTCTCTAGGCAAGGCCTTTTCCCGAGGACGTGGTGTGGTGTCTCCTTAGAGGCAAACAAATCAACAACTACCTTAGTGGTGTCAGGCAGAGGAAACACAAGTGATACTGATACTGCTATTCTCATCTCGGTACAAAGCTACTGGATCTTCTCTCGAATGGTTGTCAAGTCAACAAAATGGGCTGAACTGAGGCTCTGCTCCACTCGCCTCTCAAATGTATCGATGCGGCTGTGTACTGGTGCAAGTCTTCTCTCAAATATAGCCACCAAGTGTGACTCTACTCATGCCTCAACCTTTGAAATGGCTTAGCAAACCCAAGGCCTAATTTGCTATAGCAACTGAGTCAACTGGGACTCAGTGCAAGCCTTTCTCTGCGCCAGGGTCTAGATCGATGCCATTGACATGTATACCGTACCAGCAGGGGATGGCTGTACGGGTATGACCTTTGGTGCAGGAGTGGAAGTGGTAGTAGTCTCCCCTCTCTCTTAGCCTCGGTACTATAACCAAATTTGCTTCTAGCCTAGTTTGTTCATTTTGGAGCTGATGGAACTATCTGAATTTTGTTTCAAGGCCATTTACTTAGACTTTATTGCTAAACTCATTTTTTTATCTTTAAACTGACATGTAATATGAAAAACTACATATCTTTCAAATGAGTGACCCAACGACCAACCTGTTAGCATCAGCAAGTCACAAATGACTTAAGGGTCGCTATACGTAAGATTTAACCATTGGAAAACACTTAGAAAAGCAAAAATGACCTAGAGTCATTACAAGGTCCACTATTACATAAATGTTTGTTCACGAAAGTAAGGATAAGAGCATACCTGAGGATTCAAATAAGCTGGGGTAATACTCCCACATATCCTGCTCTGTCTCCCTAGTGGCCTCCTCAATCGTATGACGCCTCATTGGACTTTAGCTATAGATATCTGATGTCACCCATACTATAACTTACTTTTGAAGGTATAAGTGGTCATTGTCAAAATATATAACCTAACTAATGTTAGGGTCGAACCCACAGAGAATATGGTCGAGACTTGGAGTAATTACAAGAAATCTGAATGAATTAATCTATTTATCTCCTGAAAGGGGGGGGGATTGTGTAAATGCAGGAAATGAACCTAAAATAGAAGCAAGTGTTGTGAAATCAATAAGAGAAGTAATTAGGGTATTGTGAATTCCTAACTTAGTGTCACTAGATAATCAAAATCTTTTCTAGTGTGTAACATGCATAACTAGTAAGTTAAGTTTACCAAACCCTTTGATCTAGGCAAGAGGTAAATTTCACTATGTGATTTGATCCATCCCCATAGTGTGACATTACTAACCCTTAAATTTTGTTCCAGTACAACCACCTCTTGATCCAGTTTGGTTGATTAGATCAGAGGGATCACATGGAATCCTATTAATTAATCTCTTTTCATATTCATTAATAGCTTGATCCAATCAGTAAGAATTAGGCGGGTTCTAACGTTGCCAACTGTTAGAAAGCATTCAATAATGAAGAGAATTAACTAATATATGCAAATACACTTTCTAAGAATTACAAATTATTCGAATTTACCTTGTTAGTTCTTTATGGTTCCCACAACCCTAGTTGTGGATTTAGCTGTGCATAATCATTATAGATAAAAGAATCATGTTATGGAATAGCATAATTAGACACTTACAATAATGCCAAAGTTCTCCACAATAAATCACAATGTAAAAATCATAAAAGATGAAGTCTCAAAAGTGTTTCTGCCCTTTTTTGTGTATTTCTCAACTAAAAATCACCTAAAAGCCTATTTATAATAAGTAAAATACAAATCCAAAATGGAATAGGAAAACTTGATTTAGCAACTTCTATGGACGAGATTATGGGCCGTATAAGGAACCATGACCCGTACTTGGGCTCCCTACTCTATAACTTCCAAAAATAGACTTCAATTCTATGAGACATTCTTACGGTCTATTTTCTGACTTATGGCCTGTGGAGGATTTCGTCTGATAGCTATTTTGAAACTCTTCAAAATCTGATCCTCTAGGCATAACACTATTAATGACTCATGAAGAAGTCGATGGTTCACCTGATAATTCATGGATGAAACATCTGAAAGTTGGCCCTTCATTGGACTGACTCACGAAACCTCTCAACGGCTCGTGGAATGTACCACAGCCCCTAGAGTAACCCTTAAATCCTCAAAATCTTGAATTCTGCAGAACTTTGCCAAAAATCATACCAAATCCTGTAATCTTGTAAAATACACATAAAAACACATCAAACCCACTGATATCGCTTTGAGAATATACAAAATTCCATGTTTTAAGTATCAAAAGTGTTATATTTTTGCAGCACATCAACACTCTCAACTGTAAATTGTTTTTTGTCCTCAAGTGATGGACCCAATCTACATAAGCAGTAAAACAACACACAGACCTCAATCTAATGGCATATATTGTCTCTAAATCAATTGTTGTTACCCATACTGACATATAGTGCATATCAAGTAATTACCAAACATATCAATATAGATCAATATATGTGACAGTGCAACTATGACAAGCAAAATAACCACAGACAAGCAATAACCACTGAAATAACCTAGAACCAACAATGTAACTTAAGTGCCCTCACAAAAAGAAGTCCCACATCTCACTCATGATAGTATTTTTAGATTTAATACTTGGGACTAACAAAATGCCTCACACTCCCAATAGATATTCACACACTGTGTTCCATACCATATGCTTACCCCTATACTCACGACTATGACCTTTGACTACTTGGACTAGGATCACTATAGTACTTTCTTGTCTTGTAACGTAGGCTTAGGGGCTTTGGTATGATGTTTTAGGAAAAAAGTGACTAATGGCTCTCCTTGACACTGCGTTATTCTACACATTTGCCCTACTAACAATATCATTTTTGAATTATATCTCCTTTCTCTATTTTAAATCTTTCTGGGTGCTTTATTCAAACTTTTAAGCTCATTGCCTTTTATCTTTCACATTCTTTTTCTTTTTAGCTCATTATTTAGGCATCTATTCATTTTTCTTGCACCCATATCACATTTTCCCATTTTTGTGCATCACTAGCTTCCACCCCATTCAATGTGATTTTCCTTACATCAGCCACCCTCAACTTAGGCTTTTGGCCTGAGTTGAGGTGCACAATATCCAACTTATGAACTAGGGCCACTTTTGGTGGCCACCCTCAACTTAGGGTTTTTGCCTTAGTTGAGGTGCACAATATTCAAGGAAGGGCCAGTACCAAATTTAGGATTTCACATTCAAAAAGGGTGTGTTACTTTGATATTTACAAAGAAAAGGGTACATGTAAAGCTCAAATATTCGGACCAAGGGATATATCAAGCATTTGTTTGGTTATTTAGGCTAAGTGGGCTAATATGAATAATGACCTAAGATCCTTTGATAACTAATTAACCTATAGTTTTAGTCAGAGTAACAAGGGAAGTTCTGAATTGAAACACAGTATATGAATTATGCAAAGAAGCTCACATATACTTGGCACTAATTATATTATCAACATAGACTCTCAGATTATGCTTTTCATCACAATTAGACCTCAACTTATCAGAACAAGCACTATTAATTACTGAATTCACATAGTTGTTATCAAAACTATTTTTCCACAAAGCTGACATATGCCACAGGCTTTAGTACAATATGTTACTAATACTACTTACACATTCTAAATGCATCAGTTTAACAGAAAATAAATGTCCTTAGGGAAAGAACCTAAGCACACCCCCTTGAACTCAAAATTTGGGATAGTTATAGGCCATAGTTACTCAAATTTCACCGAGGCCTATAACTACCCATACCCTATAAAAAAAACTGCGTTGTCCTCAATGCAACATAATATAACTAAATCAAAGTACAGGGGTAAAAAGAACATACCTGGGCACCTAAAAGTCGATCTCTGGCTGTGTTTGACCACCCTCAACCTGCTTAGTGGTCTTCTGAGTGTTAGTATCATTTCCTAAGGGTCCACCACCCCTTACCTCTCAAGCTTACGAGCTTTCAGATCTCACTTATTTGCAATAGAGCGTAATCTCACAATCTCAAGCTACTCCATTTTTGACAACTCCATCTCTCGACTCAAAGCATTTGGATCATCACTCTCTAGGCAAGGCCTTTTCTCGAGGATGTGGAGTGGTGTCTCCTTAGAGGTAAATAAATCAACAACTACCTTAGTGGTTTCTGGCAGAGGAAGCACAAGTGGTACTGATACTGCTATCCTCATCTCGATGCGAAGCTTCTAGATCTCCTCTCGAATGGTTGTCAAGTCAATAAACTGGGCTGAACTGAGGCTCTGCTCCACTCGTCTCTCAAATGCATCAATGCGGCTGTGTACTGGTGCAAGTCTTCTCTCAAATGTGGCCACCAAGTGTGATTTTACTCATGCCTCAACCTTTGAAATGGCTTAGCAAACCCAAGGCCTACTTTGCTGTAACAACTAAGTCAACTGGGACTCAGTGCGAGCCTATCGCTGCGTCTGGACCTAGATCCATACCATTGAAATGTATACCTTACTAACAGGGGAAGGCTGTATAGGCATGACCTTTGGTGCAGGAGTGGAAGTGGTAGTAGTCCCCCTTCTCTCAGCCTCAGCCTATGAGAGCTCTTCAGTATTAGGAGTAGCAACAGTAGAAAAAGATGGAGGCTCAAACTGTGGTGCTGCGACGAACCTCTCGTAAGGAAACTGGAGGTTGTGGCACTCGTCGAAGGGCCATAGGATTCTCATCAGCCTTTATTAGTCTTGCGTGCAGTGTCCGTTGAACCTCGATCGTAGTGTCTAAATGATGTAAAATCTCCACCCCCATCATTATACATAAGCGATAGATCAAATATTAGAAAGGGATGAAGGTGGACTACCTCTTTAGGGCAGCCTTATGCATCTAATCTGTGATCAGGGGGCCTAATCATTATCATAGCCAGCCAAGATGTTGGCAACCAATACTACGTGATCTAATATTAGTATATTATCAACATGTGTTAGCTGGATCTATGATCGAACTACAACCTACCAAAACTTGCCGGTGAAGCTAAGTGATGCCTTTACAATCGCCGTTGATGTAGAAATCCAGTTAAGGTCTAGGCCTTGCTCTGCAATGTGATCGGTGGTCCATCTCATAATTGTGACCTTTTGGGCTGGATCTCGCGTCAAAACTTTGTCCCTATTCTGCCCCAATCAGCGATCTTACTTAGATGTGGTTCTAGAGTCCTAATACTTAGGACAAAAAAGAAAATGACAGAAAGTGGTGTCACATAAGTCAATCGAAACTCCCCTCACTATCATCTGTATACTGTGAGGCTAAGAAAGGTATATCTTCCTCTTTAGGGTCAAATTTATAATACTGGTGATGTATGAAGCATAGAAATCTCAAACCATCATCGAGGAGTACTTCCCCGATGGAGCTACCAACCACTCCAAGCTGTAGTAGGCAATGGTGTCCCGGAGTCTAGAGACACTACAAAGTCCAAACGTGATGATCTGAGGCTTTTCAAATATGGTGTTAGCCTGTTAGCCTCGCTCGTCATGTTGGAGGTCATCTCTGTATATCTGCTACATACCTCACACAAACCACCTACTTATCAATGCATCTAGGGATAAAGGTGGTGTTGGGGGTGCTAAAGTAGAATTGGACTCTGACTCCTTTCTTGATTTGAACTTGGACTCTTCTCTGGAGGAAGTCATCCAGATGGAACTGCTCTATCTATCACCTTCCTCATCAGACTAGAAAGGCCAGACCATTATGGCCTGAGTCTAGGGTAGCACTGTCTGTCTAGCAGTTTCTTGTGTGTAGTTACTCTACATCCATATCTGGCTTGACACTGAGATTCTCAATGGACCCATTGGCCTCAAGAGCGATCGGGGTGTCTAAAGACTCACTCATAATCTGGTTTGCATGGCCCAAATCTCACTCTTTTTGGATTTGGGAGCTATTATACCTGAAATGCACACCATTTACACACCTATAAGTCCTAATAGTCCAAGAAAAAAAGTAAAAAGTTACAAAAATAAATGGTAGAAGGACATATGAAGGCTCATCTACGAGCTGTAGAAGGCCTTCGTATGTGGTAGGGTATAGTTATTCAAGATACTAAAAATGCACCTATGAGACCAGGTATGGCTCGTAGAATTAACTACGAGCTATAGACTGAGTCGTAGGTGTAATTCTAGAACCAAAATATATAGGCATGAAACTTAAGAAGCTAGGTTACAACCCATTGTCGAAACTATGACCCGTAAATAGTTTTGTCTGATGAGATCGCAAAAACCCCTAGTTATTGGACTTTTTTACGAGGGGAAACTAGGGTTCATGGATTAATCCACTGGCTGTAGAAGATTCTTGTGCTATAAAAATACAGCAACCTGGGTTTTCTAAGTCTACCAAATGAGTTCCATTAATCAATGCCAAACACAAAATCAGACCCAACAACAAGGCATGTCAATTTAAGCACCATCGAAGCAAAATTGACGCACTCAACATATTTTCACCGAGTTACCCAACACCCCACATATACAAATCATAAAACTACCCTGCCACTAGCAATTCATCATACACATAACACTACGACCACCATTAGACAACTAATGTACATGCTATCATTCACCACACGCAATCACATGGCAATTTTTAATCAAATAGTTCAATCTAATGTTGATGACAAGTGACTTTGTGATTTTAAACAATGACATAAAAACACTTCGTGGCCAATTACATTAATCATACTGTTCCAGCGTATACATGGTTTAATTTCAAAGGCAACTAAACCATCAGTCCAAAGCATGTAATATTCTTCATGTATAGGCACTCCAATTATTAGTACACAAACTCCGAAATACCATCTCTAACAATGTTTCAAACTATTGACATAATTCCCATAAAATATAGAAATTGAAGTCAAGACATATGAGATAATTAAGAAGCCAAAAAATTGCAAGATGCAACCGAGAAAAATAAAACCCTAGGTGTGCCAGAGAGTAGTTCAAATTTGGCCAAAATTTTGATCGAAAAATATGGTGGTGGTCGGGATGGTGGTTAGAGTCCTTGGGGAATAAGAAAAGATTAGGGTATTTGGGAAAATATAAGAAGAATTAGGGGTGAATGAATTTACCCCTCTTTTAAATCAACTGATTGGGTCGAGTTAAAATTGGTTGTAGGTCCTATGAAACCCTGTTTACGGGTCATAAGAGAATCTACGACTCGTAGGTCATGGTCTTGTGGTTTGCCTGGACCCTAGTTCAATAAAATTTGCATTACAGATCTATTTACGAGGCATACATAGACATATGGCCCATATATTGGATCATAGATGCCCCCAACACTTAGCAAGGTTTTGAAATCTTCCTGTAGTCCACGAGCCCCATTCATGACTCGTATTTCTATCTACAAGCCATAAAGTTGGATCACGAACTTGAGTGCATAAAACTTTGTTTACTGGAAATGAGTCAATGAGTTAGTGTATGAGTCGTGGTATGAACTACTACCTGTAGAACTGGTCATAGAATCATTTTCTTTCACTTTTCAGCACTGGTTTGCTAACTTAGCCCTGTTCTTACATGTGCTTCATAGAACAAACTATTACCCTATAAGCCACCAATCTTTGAGTCTAAAATTACAACCAAAAACAAGAAAATTAAACTACATACAAGTCTAGAAAGCGAAAAATAAAACAAAAATACAAATGTTACATCTAATATCTTGGGTGGCCTTCGGAGTAGCACCTGATTTATTTTCATAACATAACTTGGACAACTTGGTTACTCAGGCTTAACCAAGTGCCAAAAATTCCATCTTCAGATCATCGAGCCTCTTTCTAGACTGACATATATTGAAAATGATATCTTCATCATTTAATTGAAACTTAAGTTGTCCTGATTCCATGTCCACCAGTCCTCGCCCAGTGGCTAGGAAGGGCCTTCCCTAGATGATTGGGACTTTGGAGTCAACATCGTAATGAGGATTATGAAGTTTGAGGGAAATATAAAATTTTCCACTTTGACGAGAATGTCATATAGTATCCTAACAGGCTTCTTCACCGTCCTATCAACCTTCAGTAATCGTATACTTATTGGAATAGGGGCTCCCAAGCCTAACTTCTTGAATACTATAAGAGACATTAAATTGATGCTGGCGCCTAAGGCACATAATGTCTTTGCAAATTCCACATCTCCAATGGTGCAAGGTATGATGAGTGCTCCAAGATCTTCTCTCTTTTGCGCCAAGGACCTCATTACTATTGCACTATAATACTGAAGCTCTTAGCTCACAGTCCTCTTTTTTGTCACCAATTTCTTAGTTAATTTACATGCCTGGATATTTTTTCCAATGCCTCAATGAGAGGAATAGTGATTGAAAGTTGCTTCAACATGGAGATGAAGTGCTAAAACTTACCTTCCTCCTCCTTCATTTTTGCGTCTTTAAGGGAAATGAAGGGGAGGTCTAGATATGGGTTTCAACTTCTGTGGCATCACTGCCTCATCGCTTACCCATCGTTGGTGCTAGCAGCTCTGGTATTTGCATCCTTGCTATCAACTATCTCTTCATGAACCTTATCATCATCAACTGGCATCGGTGGGTCAATTATCTGCTATCCACCATGTGTCGTCATTGCCATGCACTGTCCCTCATTCTTTAGATTCGGCGCTATGTTGTTGGGCAATGTACTCTTCTGACATTGGTTAAACTGAGTCGATATTTGATGAAACTATTGCTCCAGCTGCTTGATAGCAATAGAATGAGACTTAATTTTCTGGTTAATGCTGGAGATGTCAGATTTCATCCCTTTTAAGGTCTCATCCTGAACGTCAGCCTTCTTTAACAGTCGATTGAACATCTCCTCAATTTATGAACTACCAGCTCTAGAGTCACGATTGTGTGGTGGCACATACAAACCATTTTTGTAACTATCTCTATGTCCCTGATCAACATCTCTTTCTGAGCCACTCGATTGTTGTCTCTGAAAGTGCCATCTCTATTAAAGTTCCAACCTTGATTTTCTTGACCTTAGCACCAATAGTCCTTATTGGATCCTTGGACATTTGTATGGAAATCCCCCATCTGATCAGTGACAAAGCAAGTGTCCTTCTCATAGTAGAGTTCCTTATACATGGGTACTCATAGAGGCTGATGATTGACTGCATTCACATACTCCTGACTTCGCTTTATCAACAACCCCACATTAGTACTAATCCGAGCTAGCTCTTGCACCATCTCCTCATTTATCTTTGCCTGCTCAGAGTTTGTAATAACTGAGAAAGAGCTCTTAGTCATCGACTTGTCTCTCGTACCCCATGCACGATTCATCTTGACTACCTTCTCCAACCGTTCAGCTATAACCGGGAATGAACAATCTAAAAATGAGCCTCCCATGATAATGTCAGTAATAGCTTAGCTATTTTCATCTAGGGCTCGATAGAAGATTTACTCTAAGGCATCATCAATAATCTTATGGTCAGGGACACTCCTCAAGCACTTTGTAAACCACTCCTATATAGTGTTGATTGAATCACTAGGCAACTGCTCAAAGTTGTTAATCTAATCCTTCAACTTCAGCTTCTTTAACCTAGGAAAGAACCTCTCCAAAAAGGTCTTCTGCATTTCTGTCTAGCTAGTCATTGAACTCAGTGAGAGCTCGGATAACCATAGTGTTGTTTCACCTGTTAGAGAATAGGAAGACATGGAGCTTAACAATATCCATGGATAGGTTCTGACTCCCCATAATACTATTGTAAATGAAGAAGACATTATGTAGATGGTTATGTGGATCCTCTGATGGTAAGCCTGTGAACAACTCTCTATTCTGAGCATTTGAATTAACCCACTTGAAACAACAAATTTTATGTCATATGGTAAATGAGGTAATACAATAGCTCCACTAACATCCATCACCATAGGGTCAAGCCTATGTTGATTCCATGTTCTAGCCACGACTTGAAGATCTTATGGTGGTGGATTCACTGGCACACCCCAGGAGGACCCTTGGTGTGGCCGACACTCAAAGACTTTTGCTAGCCCTCGAGAGAACCACTTACCGTCATCATCACATTGAGTTGACAATGGAAGGCTAACTAAAATATAAAGTCATCATATGTAAGAAAGGAAATAAAATGCATAGCTCAACTGTATCATAGTTTTAACAAAGGTAGTTTAGATATAAAAAACTCCTCAAAGTCCTCTACTCAACTGTCTATAAGGCCTCTACTCAAAAGTCTAGGATGGTGCCATGACAGGCCATGAGCACCTCATGTCAAAGGAAATAATGTACTCAACAATAATAAAAAGATAACAGGGCTTCTCCGGAATGCATGGAGGGCTCATTAACTCTGGAAGTGTACTGAACTGGACCTCAATGATGCGCAGGCTAAAGTCCTCTATCACTTGTATTTACATCATAAAATGATGCAGGCCCAAATGGACGTTAGTACATGAAATCTACTAGTATGTAAAATAACTCAAGAAAAGTAAAGCTCGACTCACTCACCTCGACTCAACATCTCATGCTCAACTTAGTATATGTAAGTTTTATAGTAAAATGATGCTTTTAAAAATAAGCTCAGTAAAATAGACTTAGTTTAAAATCTCATGCTCAATCAATGTTGCTTGGTAGTTTCTCTAATTGACATACTCTCCACCCCACCATAAATTATGGTGATGTAAAACAAATCGGCATCATTGCCACGCCCACCCTTAACTTGCCACGGAAAAGGGCGATCAACTCTCTCATGGATCCAAAATATGTCCACTTGTGGGACAAGAGGCTCTAGGCTAGCTATAATGACTATCCTATGCTAGCAACACAGTTCTATAGGTTAAAGTAGAAGTTTACTCACTTGGTGCTCGGTGCTCAATACTCCTTCCAAGAATAAAACATGCTCAACTCATCAATCAACTCAATCCTCAGTACTCAGTCAATCAACTCAAAGATCAATGCTTAATCAATAAACTCAATTCTCAATGCTTAGCTCAATTCAACTTCTCATCATCTCAATCAGTCAAAGTAAGAAATCAAAATTAACTCAAACTCAATGAAAGTCCCAAAACTTTGAGTTGCTGGAATTACCACGAAACCCCTCTATAAAAGTCGTAATGTGCTCTACGAGTCGTAAACTCATCTTGTAAACTGAAGGGCTCTAAAACTTAAGTCATTGGAATTTAGTAAGAAACCTTATCTTATGAGTGATAATGTGGTTTACAAGTCAAAAGCTCCTTCTCATAAAAAAGATGAACCTACAATCTGAGACACTGGAATTTCATATGAAACCTCAGTCTATGATTCGTAAACCTTAGTCATTTTTCAGCAATCTTCTGGACACACTTAACCAAATGAGATAGAAGGAAATTAAGGGGTTATATTATCTCCCCCTTGGGATCATTCATCCTAGAATGAAGAGAAAGGTAGGAATTTAGGTCAAGGCATAAATTTTCCTATGGGCTCTAACAATCAACCAGCTTTCATCTCACTCATGCAATCAACCAATCAAGAAATTTAATGAGTAAAGCAATCAAACAATCAACAAATCACATCAACCCTCATTCAGACTCTAGAATGAAAGAAGGACTCAAGGAATGAAAATTCAAGAATTTAAAGGGAAATACTTACCAATAACTCTCTCATCATCAGTATGAAGGAATAAATAAGGATATTTAGCCATCATGTCCTCTTTTGCCTCTTTCGTATCTTCTTCTACAAATTGGTTCCTCCATAATACTTTGACTGATGCAACCTCTTTGGTTCTTAACTTGCGAACCTGATGATCAAGGATTTTGATAGGAATCTTCTCATTTCTCAGACTATTTTTCACTCCAATACTCTCAACAGGAACAACTAACTGTGGATCTCCCAAACACTTCTTGAGCATAGAAATATGGAAAAGTGGGTGAATGGTCTCTAACTCTGATGATAACTCCAACTCATACGTCATATTGGCAACTTTTTTTATGATCTTATAAGGTCTAATGTAACTAGAAATTAACTTCCCTCTCTTTCCAAATCTGATCACACCCTTCATGGGCAACACTTTCAAGTACATCTAATCATTGACCTCAAACTCTAAATCTCTTCTCCTAAAATCTTATGTAGGATTTCTGTCAACTCTGTGCAGTCCTCAACCTTTCTTGAATGATCTTCACCTTCTCCATAGCTTGGTGAACCAAATCTGGTTCAATCAACTCTGCTTCACCCACCTCAAATCATCCAAGTAGTGACCTACACCTCCTCCCATATAGGGCTTCATATGGGGCCATCTGAATGCTCGAATAAAAGCTCTTATTGTTGGAAAATTCTATCCAACATAAGTGGTCATCCCAATTACTTTTAAAGTCAATGGCAAAGGACCTCAAAATATCCTCCAACGTCTGAATTGTACACTCTGCCTAGCCATTGGTGTGAGGGTGAAAAACAACAAAGATACACCTTTATACCCAAACCTTTCTGAAAAGATCTTCAAAATTAGGTGGTGAATTGAACTCCTCTATCTGAGATAATAGACAAAGGGACTCCATGCAATCTAGCAATCTCCCTCATGTATAATTGGACATCATCCTCTGTTGTGTCAGTCATCTTTAATGCTAAGAAATGAGTAGACTTAGTTATCCTGTCAACTACCACTCAAATTAAATCATGCTATTTGCGCGACCTCGATAAATCTATGAAAAAGTCCATGTTAATCATGAAATCTCAAAATTCTGAGCTACTCTATATGGCCTTTAGTGCTCAATTTTAACTTGTTGACTATTCGGGCACTTGGTGACGAACTCAACAATATCTCTCTTCATTCCACACCATAAATAGACTATCCTCAAGTCATGGTACATCTTGCTAGACCCTGGATGGATGGAATGTATGGAACTGTGGGCCTCTGCCATTATCCTCTTCCAGAATCCATGAACATCAGGGACACACAATCTTCCCTGATACCTCAATACTTGATCTCCCCTTTTGGCAAAAACTATCACTTTCTGTTTAGGCACATCGTCCTTCAACTGTAATAAGACAGGATCTCAATCTTGTTTCTCCTTTCACTTGCATTACTAAAGATGATGCAGACCCGTTATACACAAGAACTCCTCCTTCACCCGATTCATTTAATTGGACTACCAATCATGCCAGTCTATGGACCTCTTTGGCTAACTCTTTCTTCTCCTCCTCCATATAGGCGGTGCTTCCCATGGTTAACCTACTAAGAGCATCAACAACCATATTAGCTTTAGCTAGATTGTAGAAGATGCTCATGTCATAATCTATGAGCAATTCAAGCCATCTCTTCTACCTCAAGTTAAGCTCCTTCTGGGTGAAGACGTATTATATGCTCTTGTGGTCTATGAATACATGAACATGTGCTTCACATAGGTAGTAGAGCCATAATTTGAGAGCAAACACTACTGCTGCCAACTCTAAATCATGAGTAGGATAATTTTTCACATGCACCATAAGCTGTCTAGAAGCATAGGCAACAACCTTCCCCTTGTGCATTGGCACACATCCCAATCCCACTCTCAAAGGATCGCAGCAGATAACAAATCCATCCGTTCCATCAAGTAAGGTCAATATTGGTGTAGTGGTTAACCTCATCTTCAACTATTGGAAGCTTTTCTCGCACTTATCAAACTATTGGAGCTTGACCTTCTTCCAGGTCAGTTTAGTTAATGGTGCAAACATGGAAGACAATTCCTCAACAAATCTCTAGCAATAGCCAACCAATCCTAGAAAGCTTCTTATATCGGTTGGTGAGGTTGCTCTTGGATAATTCTTAATCACCTCAATCTTTTAAGTATCCACTCAAATTCCATCTCTAGAGATCACACCTAATAAAGCCACAGATTTGAGCCAAAATTCACGCTTAGAAAACTTTGCATATAACTCATTGTCTCGGAGTTTCTGTAAAGCCATCCTGAGGTTATTGACATGCTCCTTCTCATCTTTGGAATACACTAAGATATCATCAATAAACACGATCATGGACATATAAAGATACTATCTAAATACTCTGTTCATCCGATCATAAAAATGGTAGGTGCATTTGTTAGGCCAAAAGACATTACTAAGAACTCAAAGTGCCCATATCGAGTTCAAAACATAGTCTTCGGGATGTCACATTCTCTCACTTTCAACTGATGATAGCCTGATCTGACGTCTATCTTAGAGAAAACTATGGCACCCTAAAGTTGGTTGAACAAATCATCGATCCTCGGAAGGGTAAATGAGGTAATACAATAGCTCGATTGACATGCATTGCCATAGGGTCAAGCTTATATTGATTCCATGTGTTAGCCATGGGTTGAAGATCTTATGGTGGTGGATTCACTGTCACACCCCAGGAGGGTACCCTTGACGTGGCCGACACTCAGAGACTATTGCTAGCCCTGAGATAACCACTTGGCCTCATCGTCACATCGACTTGATAGTGGAAGGCTGACTCAAATATAAAGTCTCATATGTAAGAAAGGAAATAAAATGCATAGCTCAACTGTATCATAGTTTCAATAAAGATAGTTTAGATACAAAAGAATCCTCAAAGTCCTTTACTCAACTGTCTGTGAATCCTCTACTCAACAGTCTAGGATGGTGCCATGATAGGCCATAGACACCTCAAGTCAAAGGAAATAAGCTACTCAAGAATAATAAGAAGATAACAGGGCTCCTTTGGAATGCAGGGAGGGCTCACCAACTCTGGAAGTGTACTAAACTGGACCTCAACGATGTGCGGGCTGCAGTCTTCTATCACCTATATCTACATCATAAAATGATATAGGCCCAAATGGACATTAGTATATAAAATATACTGGTATGTAAGATAGCTTAAGAAAAGTAAACCTCGACTCACTCACCTTGACTCAACATCCCATGCTCAATTCAATATATATAACTTTTATAGTAAAATCATGCTTTTAAAAAAAGGCTCAATAAAATAGACTCAATTTAAAATCTCATGCTCAATTAGTGTTGCTTGGGAGTTTGTCTAATTGACATACTCTCCACCTAATCATAAATTATAGTGATGTACAATGAATCAGCATCGTTGCCACGCCCGTCCTTAACTTGCCACAGAAAAAGGCGATCAACTCTCTCATGGATCTAAAATAAGTGTCCACTTGCGGGATAAGAGTCGCCAGGCTAGCTGTAATGACTATCCAATGCTAGTAATGTAGTTCTGTAGGTTTAAGTAGAAGTTTACTTGCTCCCTGGTCAGTTCTCGATACTCCTCCAAAGACTAAAACTTGCTCAACTCATCAATTAACTCAATCTTCAATACTCATTCAATCAACTCAAAGCTCAATGCTCAATCAATCAACTTGATTCTCAATGCTCAGCTCAACTCAATTTCTCATCATCTCAATCAATCAATGCAAGAAATAAAACTTGACTCAAACTCAATATGGTCATTCAAACTCACTCAATTTGAATTATTATGATATGCAAGCAAAATAATCATATTTAAGTGATACATGGAATTCAATGCAACATGCTTCTCATGTTCAATTATACTTAAGCTTCTCAACACATATGCTCAACCTCAACCTCAATCTCATTAATATACATGGAGTTTCATACACCATGCAATTTAGGGTTTATACTAGCAAGTATGAAATACATATGTAAAACTCATATCAATACTCATACAATATAACAATTATCTTATATAGTAAAATAAGACCTTATGATGAATTCAAGGATGTAGTATTAAAATAATGGAATTTTCTCAAATCTCAACTCTTCTCAAATCTTGACTTAAGATGATGAAGGAGTATGTGAAGAAAGGAATTTCATACTTTGGTAAGCCTTACATACATAGGGATTGAAGAAACAATCAAACCTTGATCAATCCTTGCTTTTGAATTGAAAACCCTAGCTCTTTCTCCCTTTCTCTTGCTCTCAAGAAAACCCAAACGTGGGGAATAAGAAATAATGCCCTTAGGGTTATGTTTTCAAGCTTTATTTAAGACAAAAATGTATAGGGTTTAATGGAATAGGTAGTGGAATAGATAAAGTTATCCCTTATTAAAATTGTTGACTGGGTCTACGAAACCTCGTATACGAGTCGTAGAGTACTCTATGAGTCATAGACACCTCTCGTAGACTGAAAGTACCAAAAATCTAAGTTGTTAGAATTTACCATGAAATCCCTCTCTAAGAGTCATAATGTGCTCTATGAGCCGTAAACTCATCTCCTAAACTAAGGGCTTTGAAACTTGAGCCATTGGAATTTAGTACAAAACCTCATCTTATAAATCGTAATATGGTTTACGAGTCATATGCTCCTTCTAGTAAAAAGATCAACCTGCGATCTGAAACACTGGAATTTCATATGAAACCTTAGTCTACGAGTCATAAACCTCTCTCATAAATTGCTTCTACAGTTTTGCTCAGTCATTTTCAGCAATCTTTCTCATGTACTCAACCAGATCAGATAGATGGAAATTAAGGTGTGTTATATTCACATCATCAAGTGGTGGTGGGTTATTATTATTCTGATTCAGTGCTGCATTTATGGTATCATTTCCAGTATTGTTTACATTGTTTTGGGTCATTCTTCTCAGTGTTTTGTGTATCTCAGGATCAAACGGAGTCAAGAATTACCTTGACTATAAGTGTTGTGCATACACTACACCTATACGCAAAAATAAAACAAAAAATAAAAAACAACAAGAAGTGTAAAATAAAGAAACTAAGAATTAATTCACGAATTACCCAAATTAAACCAGTCTAAAAGCCGTATTCCCCAACAATGGTGCCAAAATTTTGATGTCGCCCAAACTACACCTTCTTTTTGAAGGTATAAGCGGTCATTGTCAAAATACATAACCTAACTAAGGTTTGGGTTGAGCCCACACAGAATATGGTCTAAACCTGAAGTTATTACAAGTAATCCGAGCGAATTAACCTACTTATCTCCCAAAGAGGGGGTGATTATGTAATTATAGTAAATAAACCTCAACTAGAGGCAAGTGTTATGAAATCAGTGAGAGAAGTAACTAGATTGTTGTCTTCCCAGCGAATTCCTAACTTAGTGTCACCAGATAATCGTAATCTTTTCTAGTGTGTAACATGCAGAACTGATAAGTTAAGTTTACCATACCCTTTGATCCAGGCGAGAGGTAAATTTTACTACGTGATTTGATCTATCCCTGTAGTGTGACATTACTAACCCTTACCTTTTATTCTAGTACAACTGCCGCTTGATCTAGTTTGATTGATTAGATGAGAGAGATTAGATCAAATCCTGTTAATTAATTTCTTTTCTTATTCATTACTACCTTGATCCACTTAGTAAGAATTAGGCGGGTTCTAATGTTATATAATAAAGAGAATTAATTAATACATGCATGCACACTTTTCAAGAATTACAGATTATTGGATTTTACCTTGTTAGTTCTTCATGGTTCTGACAATCCTAGTTGTAAATTTAGCTATGCATAATCATTGCAAATGAAAGAATCATGTTATGGAATAACATAACTAGACACTTACAATGATTAATTTAAGAACAAAAAATCCAAAGTTCTCCACAAGAAATCAGAATGTAATAATCTCAGTAAAAATCATAAAAGATGAAGCCTCAAAAGTGTTTCTGTCCTCTCTCGTGTGTCTCTCTACTAAAAAAATGCTAAAACCTACTAATAATAAGTAAAATACAAATTTAAAATGGAATAGGAAAACTGGATTTAACAGCTTCTGCATACAGGTTATGGGCTGTATAAGGAACCATGACCCATACCTGGGATCCATACTCTATAACTTCCAAAAAAAGACTTCAATTCCATGAGACCTTCTTATGGGCCATCTTGTGACTTACGACCCGTGGAGGGTTTCATCTGTCAGCTTTTCTGAAACTCTTCAAAATCTGATCCTCTAGGCACAAGACTATCCCTGACTCATGAAGAAATCTATGACTTGTCTAATAGTTCATAGATGCAATATCTGAAACTTGGCCCTCCACTGGATCTGACTCACAAAATCTCTATACAGCTTGTGGAATGAACCATAGCCCGTAAATCCTCAAAAACTTTAATTTTATAGAACTTTACCTAAAATCACACTGAATCATGTAACCCTGCAACATACAAATAAAAACACATCAAACCCACTAAAATCATTTTGAGAACACAAAAAATTTCAAGTTTTAAGCATCAAAAGTGCTGTATTTTGGCAGCACATCAGTATCACTTTGGAACGTAACTATCTAACATCTCTAGCCAAAATGGCTACTAGCTCCTCAACAAATGCTAACTGATCATCCACCTTAACTGAATTATACCGCAACATATGTGATATATCTAACATATATGATTTTAGGCGTATTTATATGCCTAATTAGCCAAAAATACTTATAAATAGAGACGAGTTAGAGGATAAATCCATAGAGTCTAGGTGTTTTAGTTTATTTTTCTAACATAGGGACAAGTACGCCGATTGGTTGTGCTTTTGTATGACTTTTCTCTAATTGGGAAAGTCTACCGTTACACCCGAATTTGAAGGAAGAATACAGCTCAGGATTCAGAAGATCAGAATTAATGGAAGAAGTAAAAAGACCAAAGTCCGCATCGCAGACTTGGGAGGAAGTTGTGGAAGCTGAAAAATGCAGAAAAAAGGTGCGAAGTTGAAAAATGTGCCAAGTCCATGTTGTAGACTTGTGCAAAAGATTTGCAAAACTATCTAGCTAGCAAAATAAGCGAAAACCAAGTGTACACAAGGGGTCCGTGTTGTGGACTTGAGGACAAGAAGCTGAAAAGTCAAATTACGGGATTTTAAATTATATTCTATCATAGACTTTAGGTTTACATACTATTTTATGCAAGACCTGAAGGAGAGACGACAAAAAACATTTTTCTAAGGTTATTTTAGTTAGTTTAATCTTGATTCCTTGGTTTTTAATGTTTTCTAGATCATTCATGGTGTATTTAATGACTATGAGTGCTAAGTCTCCATATTCTGGGGTTGTAGCCACAAACAATGTTTAGTTCTTAATTTTGAACATCTATGAATGAGTTCTATTGAATATTCCTGTACTATTTTTATCTATACTTCATAGCCTGATCAACTAGGGAGTAAATTAGTTGTTCACTCTAAATTCGAGAGATGCTAGAGTGGATAGAATGTTGTATTATAGGGAGCTTGTTCGACTAGGAAACTTGGTTGATTCGTGTAAGAGAGCTCTAAATTCGAGATATGTTGGAGTGGATAGAATGCAGTAGTATAAGGAGCTTGTTTGACTAGAAAACTAGGTTGATTCGTGTAAAGGAGACCCATGACAACTACCCATACACCTCGATCGGTTCATAATATGGGAAGAAAACGCTAATGCATTTTTATTGGTCTATCTATCCCCACTCAATGATGTAGTTAGGCTATCAATAATGGTAGATCGACAGAGGCATGCAACCCTGTTCAAGTAATTTAAACCCCGTGAATCAGTACTCAGGAACCCAAAGATAGATAAATATTGTTAGGACTAAATGGAGTTGTTAAGGCTACAATCCTGGAATTGCTTGTTAATAGATATCTTGACAGTAAAAATCAGATTAGTTTGAAAGAAGTTCATTCTTTGCATTTATTTTACTTATATCTGCACATCTTTTTACTAAAAGTACCATAAACGTGGTAACTGAGATTGGTTGCTGATCTCATTTAAATCCCTTGGGTTCGACAACCTAGCTCCATAATCAGGGCTACTATATTACTTGTGAGACCACGTACACTTGAAAGTACTGGGGACCAACAAGTTTTTGGCGCCGTTGCCAAGGACTTGAAACAAATAGGTTGATTATCTAAGTTGTCTTATTTTGGGTGTTTGCTAAATTTAATCTTAGTGGTGTTGTTGTGCAGGTTATTGATCAATAAGTTGGAAGATTAGGACTCCTGTTTTCGTCAATCAAAGAGAAGAGCAGGTTTTTTTTCCAAATGAGCCAATTGAACTCTTCGAGCAGGAGGATCAAGAGGATAATAAGAAAGAAGTTAACCCAATTGTTGAGGACATGGCAGATATCAATGTACCTGCACTACCAGCATTCGCAGCTGCACCACCGACATTGAGGCCAGTGAGGGATGTGGCAATCCCAAGAACCACCAATGTTATGAGCTGCTTTGTCAAAGCTGAGCCTGGTGGTCGGTGGGAGCTGAAACAGAACATGGTCCAGCTACTACACTCTATTGGACAATTCACTGGGCTACCACATAAAAATCCACAATTCCATCTTCAAAATTTTCTTGAGATTGTTGTTACCTTCATTTCTATGGGAGTGAACCGTGACTATGTGAGGATGACCCTGTTCCCTTTCTTACTGTTGGGGGAAGCTCGGAGGTAGTTACAAATTGTGCCACTGAACTCTATCATATCCTAGGATGATTTGGCCCATAAGTTTCTCATTCGATTCTTCTCTTCTGGCAAGACAGCAAACTCAGGAGTGAGATCTTGAGCTTCAAGCAGGGCTGGAGAAAATCTATATCAAGTGTGGGATAGGTTCAAAACTATCTTAATTAATTGTCCACACTATTGCCAAGCTAACAAGGTACTGGTCCTTACCTTCATTAAAGGATTGGAACCCAATACAAAGATTCTCCTTGATTCAGCTACAGGGAGACAAGCATTAGAGAAGACGTATGATGAATTGTATGATATTCTAAATAGGATTGCTCAAGCAAACCCAGAATGGAATGGAGGATCTAGCCGTCTAACAGTCTAAAAGTAGGCCTTGTTTTAGAAATTGATGTAATAACTAGCCTACATGCTCAAATGACGGCAATGCAAGACATGATAACCACAAAGTTTAACAACTTTTCTTTGGGACTATAACAACAAGCACAGGTAGCGGTAGGTCAGCAGCCCCCCATTAATATGGTATAACAATAACAAATTGGTTGGTGTGAAATTTGTAGGGGAGGCGATCATACTGCTGAATCCTACAGAGCTAATTCAGAAGTATTAAACTTTGTAGGCAATGCTAATCGAGGTGGTTATCAAGGATTCATAAACACATATAACCTGAATTGGAGGAACCACCTGAATTTCTCATGGGGGAAATCAACAGAATCATGGGTCACCTCAGCAAAGACTATAGGGTGGTAATGCTTTCCAGAATCATCCAGTATAGTAACCCGCAAGACAGGCTAATCCAAACACGATGACTGATAGTGAGGTGTTGAGACAAATTCTGGCAAACGAGAATAGACAAGAGAAGGAGATTCGAAGGCATAAACAGGATCTCTAGAATTTGGAGAAGTAGTTGGGATAGTTGGCCAGCTTAATAAATTCTAGGCCTCAAGGGGGGTCTCCTAGGTAACACTGATCCCAACCCAAAGTAAGTTGTTGGTCCCAAAGAAGAAGAATGGGGCTGACCAAAACACTGCATAGAATATTGAGGCAGACAATCCCAGCCCAAACACTGATGAAGCAACTCTCTTTCCAAAACCTCCTTCTCTATTTCCACAGAAGTTAAAAAAGAAGGAGGATGACTGCTTTGAGAATTTCATTGGGCTGCTAGAGCAGGTACAAATTAACTTACCCTTGATTGATGTTTTGTAGGGAATCTCGAAGTATGCTAAGTATGTCAAGGATATTATTGCAAATAATACCAAATCGGCTAAATATGGGACTATGGCACTTACGGACGCTTGAAGCTCCAAGATTCTCAATAGATCACACTTGCCTACTAAGTTGAAGGATCTTGGGAGTTTTACTATGCAAGTAACCATTGGGAGCTGTCTGAATGCAAGAGGCCTATATGATGTGGGAGCAAACATCAACCTCATGCCCGACTCTTTGGTCCTGAAGTTGGGGCTTGGAAGGCCCAAGCCCACCACCATTATGTTACAACTGGCAGATTGGTCCGTGGCAAGGTCGGATGGAATTATTGAAGATGTCTTAGTCCAAGTGGGATCTCTCAGTTTCCTCGTGGACTTTGTCATCTTGGATTTTAAACCAGATCTGGAGGTCCCTTTCATACATAGACGTTTGTTCCTAGCTACAGGAGGGGCTGTAATTGATATTTGTAGTAGGGAGGCTCACCATGAGAGCCCATGACAAGATGGAAGTATTGAGGTCTATAAAGCTATGAAGTTATTGGTTGCATATAAAGATCTAGCAGCCATCATAGTGATAGACACTACAGTTGTTATGAGCCAAGTTGAGATCACAGTCTCACTAGCCAGGGTATTGCTGAATCAAGGGCTAGTGGATGATGCTGAAATCGAGTGTGTTGACTCAAAATGTGAGTATGCTTAAGAAAATGGCTGAGCCATTGAATAAGGTGTTGGGACCACCACCCAAACCCTCAGTTGAAGAAGCTTCTCAGCTAGAGTTAAAGTTGTTACCATCACATCTCAAGTATGAATTCCTTGGTGAAAATAATACATTACCTGTAATCTTGTCTACTTCATTGACTGTAACCTAGGTGGATGCTGCTTTGCCGGTTCTAAAAAGAGGAAAAGAGCAAAGGGTTGGCAGATGTTAGACATCTATGACATCAACCCAGCCCTATGTATGCACAGGATCTTCATAGAAAAGGGTATAAGCCAGTGGCCTAACCACAGAGAAGATTAAATCCGATCATGAAAGAGGTTGTAAAGGAAGAGGTAATCAAGTGGTTGGATGCAGGGATCATCTTCCCCATCTTAGGAAGCAAATGGGAAAGCCCTTTATAATATTTCCCTAAGAAAAGAGGGATGACATGGTCACCAACGAGAAGAATGAGTTGATTCCAACAAGAATAGTGACAGGGTGGCGTATCTACATGGATTACAAAAGATTGAATAATGCCACCAGAAAAGATCATTACCCAATGCCTTTCATTGATCTGATGCTAGAAAGACTTACTGAGCAGGAGTACTACTGCTTCTTGGATGGGTACTCGCGGTACAACCAGATAACCATTGCACCCGAGGACTAGGAAAAGATGACCTTCATATGTCCACATAGAACATATGCTTTCAAACATATGCCTTTTGGTTTGTACAATGCACCAACCACTTTGCAAAGGTGCATGATGGCCATATTCTATGACATGGTGGAAGACTTCATGGAGGTGTTCATGGATAACTTCTCTGTCTTCGGTGAATCTTTTGAGAGCTATTTACAGAAGCTAGACATAGTACTAGCAAGGTATGAAGAGACTAACCTCATTCTTAACTGGTAGAAATGTCACTTCCTAGTTAAGAAGGGGATAGTCTTAGGCCACAAGGTATCCAAGCGAGGGTTGGAGGTAGACAGAGCAAAGATTGAAGTAATTGATAAGTTGCCGCCACCGGTGTTAGTCAAAGGAGTCCGAAGTTTTCTGGAATATACAAGGTTCTACCGCAGATTCATTAGGGACTTCTCCAAGATTACAAAGCCATTATCCACCCTATTGGAGAAAGAGGTACCCTTTCACTTTGATGATTCTTGCCTTTAGACATTTGAATTATTGAAAAAGAAGTTGGTGGAGGCTCTAATCTTGATAGCACCTGACTGGGAGCTCCCATTTGAGCTCACGCATTATGCTAGTGATACAATAGTGGGTGCACTGCTAGGGAAGCAACAAGTTTTTGGTGCCATTGCTGAGGAGACTTGGGGCAGCACAAAAACAAAGTGTTCCACTCAATATACTTGCTAGTAAGACTCTGGATGCAGCATAAAGTAATTACATGATTATTGAGAAGGAGATGCTAGCACTAGTATATGCATTTGATAAGTTCAGAGCATATTTGGTGGGAACCAAAGTTATGGTGTTCACAGACCACGTGACCATGAAATACTTGTTCAATAAGAAGGATGCAAAGTCGCGACTGATTAGATGGATCCTATTACTCTAAGAGTTTGATTTTGAGATCAAGGATCGAAAGGGGAGCGAGAATCAGATTGCTAATTAGCTATCACGATTAGAAAATGATGCTTACAATGGTGAGCAATTACAGATCAAAGAAGAGTTCCCTGATGAGCAGCTACTAGTAATTGAGGTGGACCAACTACCATGGTACACAAATATAGTGAACTACTTGGTGAGTAGGGTATTCCCTCCTGATGCTACATATCAACAGAGAAAGAGCTGGCACACAATGCAAATGTATATATCTGGGATGAGCTGTGTCTTTTCAAATAAAGGGTAGACTAAATGGTAAGAAAGTGTATTCCCGTGGCAGAGATGAAGAAGATTCTAGAGAGATGTCATACCTCTCCGTATGAGGGCTATCAGGGTGGTGAATGAATAGTATGCAAGGTGTTTCAATCAGGCTTCTTCTGGTCAACTCTTTTCAAAGATAATATTCAGTTCTCTAGGGCCTGTGATGCTAGCCAAAAGACTGGCACCATATCTCAAAAGCATGAGATACCCCTAAATAATATTTTGGAGTGGAGATCTTTGATTTTTGGGGCATAGACATTATGGGGCCATCCGTACCATCATTCGAATGCCACTATATCATGGTAATTGTTGATTATGTTTCTAAATAGGTGGAAGCAGCAACCGTTCCAACAAATGGTGCTAAGGTGGTGAGCAAGTTTCTGAGGAAAAATATCTTTACTCGATTTGGTACATTAAGAGCCATCATTAGTGATGGAGGCACACATTTCCTTAACCAAACAGTGAAAAATCTTTAGGCGAAGTATGGGATAAGACATAAAGTAGCTACAGCTTACCACCCATAAACGAGTGGACATGTTGAGGTGTCATAACAGGAAGTCTAGCAGATATTGCAAAAGGGAAAAAATGCCACCCGAAAAGATTGGACAGTTAAGATTGATCAAGCTTTATGGGCATATTGAACAATGTACAAGACCTCAATAGGCACATCCCCTTACCAGTTGGTGTATGGCAAGGCTTGTCACTTGCCAATTGAGCTCGAGCACCAAACATACTGGGGATAAAAAAGCTGAATCTAGACCTAGAGCTCACCAATAGGAAGAGATTGGAGCAACTACAGGAGTTAGACGAGTTCTGGCTCCAAGCCTATGAGAATGCCAAGCTCTACAAGGAGCGAATAAAGAAATAGCACAATCGGCATATCATCAAGCAGAGCTTTGAGCCTGGACAATAGGTATTGCTCTTTAACTCTTATTTGAAATTATTTCCAGGTAAGTTAAGATCAAAAGGGAGTGGACCGTATGTGGTAGTAGCAGTCACATCTCATGGAGCGGTGGAATTGAAGGATGTGACCTCAAACCAAATTTTTTTGGTGAACGTTCAATGTGTCATACACTACTACTATGAGGACTTGAATCAAGTTAAAGAGGCCATTGAGTTGGCCAATGATGAATGAGCTTATGGTGCATTATACCGCTATGGTAATTCAGGCGCTGCATGGGAGGCAACCGGTGGTGAGGTAATAATATCTGAGTTTTTCTTTATTTTATTTTACTTAAAAAAAGAGAAAAAATAAGATCCCGTAGAAAATTATGTAAAATTTTGCACAAGTACAGGTCCGCATAGCCTCCGCATCACGGAGTTTTTGTATTTTTCAGTCCAATTCACTTATTTTAGTGTTTTGAAGCATGATCAGATGTTTAGGGGATTTTATGGGGTCCAAAGCAAAAAAAAGTAATTTATCGAAGCTTCGGACAGTGAGCATCCGTGATGGCATCGCGATGTGGATGCATTACGGATGCCCACTATTTTTCCATGCAAAAGTTTTTTTTCATTAAGTTTAGGTTTGCATTCGCTCAATGAGAGCGGAAGCAACGTA
>DF359950.1:39084-89761 GCA_000787875.1 Solanum virginianum | reverse complement strand
AAGTAACTCATGCTCATATAGGATATCATATGTGTAGAAGAGACTAAGCTATCTATTTAAGGTATAAACCCCTTAGTGGTTGTGTGGTATAAACACATGGTTGATGATAATCACACCTTATCAATAAGGTGATGAAGTATAAACTCCTCACATGGTTGATGAGTATAAACCTCCAACATGGTTCCCCAGGCTCTTGTCCACCGGATAGGGTATGGTCTAATGGAACACTTTATATAGATTATATCATATACATAAGCTCATGTCTTTATCCTATAGTCATTCATATTATATCTCATTCTTTGGACCTTCGACTTCTCAAAAATCCACATCTAGACATTTTATCAAACACTTAGAGGGTGTAAAATGGTAGTATAGAACCATGCAAATTAGACATGAAATTATACAAGAAAATCTATTGTAAAACCATCAATCAACACCTTGCAACACCCTCAAGCAATATACATCAAAACTCCTTCTCAAATCTTGCAATAATTTATAGCTGAAGACATAGCAAAACAGTCACAACTTTACATAGCTTTAACATAGTGTGTAGTGAATTTCATAATAATCAAGACCCATTTGTAAATCATCTTTAAATCATGCAATTTATGAAAATGGAGGCTTAGGTATCATGTTGAAAGGAACCTATAAAAGAAGCCCATATACCTTAGCTTATATAATTTAAGTAAAAGGAGGCTTAGTTATCATGGGTGAAAGGAACCCATGAAAGAAAACCACATACCTTGGCTTAGAGATGAACTTAGTGAAGATTAGAGATGGAGACTTGAAGCTTGAAGAAGAACCTTGAAGGAGAACCTTAGCTTGGGATGAGGGTTTTTGGCTTAGAGATGAACTTAGTGAAGATTAGAGATGGAGACTTGAAGCTTGAAGAAGAATCTTTTAAGGAATACCTTAGGTTAGGATGAGGGTTTGGGACTTGAGTTTAGGGAGTGAAAATATGACTAAGTGTTTAAGTGAGTTTTGAAAAATGTTTAGGATGATAAATGGGTGAAATTTGGCCAAGTATAGGTAAAAACACATTTGGGAACACTTAGGCCCAACACTTAGAAAATTTTTGACGAACTAAAAAAAAAAGCAGTTAAAAAATACACTAGTCAGTGGCACACACTGCTCTCTAGAAATTGCACTTTTGAAAATCATAATTGCTAATCTTTCGCTCTTAAATCAGGGTTAGACCTGTCATTACCCAACCCCATGGGCCGTGACTAGTACCCGGATTGGGCACCCAAACATAATCATAAAGCTGATAAACCCTTTTTCACCTAATTTTGACCACTTGATCACGAATATGAAGTCATATTTTGAATATAACTAACGAAATTTGAGATATATGAAATTTAAAATTCTAGGCATTTTGAGGCATGTTTTTGAGCTCTTTTCGAGGTCATTTCAGTTAGAATGCATAGAAGACTTAGGAATGGGTTTAAAAACCCTTTTTAAGTCAAAAACTACTTGTATTAGTTATAGGTTAAGTTTAGGAGGGGTAGCAAAAGTCTTGAATGCCCCTTAAAAGAAATAGAAAATTTTGAATTATCGAGGACCATGTCCGCGTGCAAATTTGGTCCTTCACAGTACGTTTTTATTGTAAGTTTTCCAATCGATGTTCTAATCCCATAGAGAATATTAGAACCATAATTAAGTGAAAATCCATGATAAGTCCACAATACTGATGTGTCATGCACTTTTTTGGAATTGGATCTTTGTAATACCCCTTATGTTGTTTGGAATTGCTTATAAGTGTATTTCTCGAATATCTCAAAATCCATGCAGGATTTTGGAAATTTGACTTCATATTCTTATTCATGGGACAAAATTTGGTAGAAAAAGGGTAGACCTCAAATTTTAGAAGACCCGTAGCAAAAAATAATTTTTGCTACGGGGATAAGAAATAGTATGGATACGCAATGCATCCAGGGCGCGATGCATCAAGGGCGCAATGCGCCCAGTGCACAATGTGCGTAGGATGCGGTATAGTGTAACTGGGCCCTTCATGTCTAGTCCTCATCACGTCTACGGCACGAACTAGTGCAAAGTTTATCTATTTGTTTTCTTGTTTCATCCAAAGGCATTTGGGTAATAACCAAATGCCCATTTAAATGTCAAACCATCCTTCCTTAGTCATTTTTCATCTCTAAAACTCACAAAACACTCTCAAATCCTCTTATGAACATTAACCAATCCCTAATTGAAACTCAAGGATTTAAAGAACAAGTGTTGGATTTCAAGAACCCTCTCCAAGCTTCAAGTCCCCCTTAAGTCAATTTTAAGAAAGTCTCAAGTTTAGGTATGTGCATTTCATTCATGGGTTCCTTCCACCCATGAAGCCAAACCTTGCCTCTTTATTAAATATCATGACTTTATTATTGAATAATTTATGGCTAAACTTGATTATGCATTATAAATGTGATGGGGTTTACATTCTTCGAGTATTGATTAAGTATACATGAATATCTATTAACGCTATTTCCATGAGTTGATATATGCTTATTGAGTCTATACATGACTTGAATTATGAGACTATGAATGGCGGTGAAATTTTAAGATGGATTTCATGACACCCAAATGAGGGTTTTACTATTATGTTGGTAGGTTGATTTAAATGACTTCAAATTAGATTGATTTTATTCCTCTTTGTCCCATACTCCCAAATTGCATGATTTTTAGCATGTGTATGCATACCCACCATGTTTGATCAAGTTTCATGGTTATGAATCTTATGTTAATGGAAGCTACTTCCACATTTGCAAGACAAGTATAAGTTATGGGCTCCCAAGCATGTGTTGAACTTATGAAAGGTTCGTATGATGTACAAGTGAATTATTGAGCTCCTATACTATGTTTTATGTTCTTGTTAATTGTGAAGCCTACTAGAAGAGATTATGAACTATGTTATATGTCTCACCCTCTAGTACAAGGTAAATATCTACATGAAGGGGTTATGACCTATGCTATATTTTTCTCTCTCATGTACAAATTAATGTTATACAACATCTTATGCTTACATGAAGGGGTTATGACCTATGCTATATTTTTCTCTCTCATGTATAAATTAATGTTATGCAACATCTTATGCTTACATGAAGGGGTTATGACCTATGCTATATTTCCACCCTCATGCACTATCCATTACCTAATAAAAACCCTCTAGTCTAGGTATTTTGATGTGTTATTCATATCACTTTATTGTGTTGAACAAGTTATGCAAGTATGATTATTCTCAAGCATGTTTACACCTAAGCATTGATTATATATGTCATATTAAGCTCATGTCCATTGATTATGATAGTGTATCTTGATTATTATATTTGTGATCCATGTTGCATTATACCCGCATACTTAGTAGATTCTAAGTACTAATGCATACTCTATGCCTACATGATATCACCATGTAGGAACTAGAGCCCCTATTGATCTTCCTACACCATGTGGCTAGTCAGACAGTTGAAGTAAGCATTTGGTGAGTCCTCATATCCAGCGATAACATCTATCTTCCTTCATGCTTATGCTAATACTTCATCTTATATTTTGGACACTTGTTATGAGGGTTAGCCCAAGAGATGTCTTAGCCCCCGCCCCATCTACAAGTATTGGTGTTGTTGGATATAAAGTTGGTTTTTATTAATGAGCTTGACTCTTCTTATGTTATTGTCATCTCCTCTTATGATATTGTTATTATGAAAGACTTTCCTTAGTCCCGCCTTCCTTAGACTCTCTTGTTATTGTTGTCATATTATTTTTTCTTTCGCACCCAAGGATGTGTGTATGATATGCTAAGAGGCTTATTTGGGGTCCCTTTGGGTTCCCTATTCACCATGTCACGCCTAGGCCCTAGGCTTGGGCAATGAAAATCTTGGTATCAGAGCACTAAATTATTAATGGTCTTCAGAAATCTAACAACCACATCAAGTAGAGTCTTGCTCATGGTTATGAAGAGCGCCATAACTATGAATAGGAGGCTATGAGGCGTTTTAGGAAATATTTTAGTTCTTCATGATCTATGTAATGCTCTAGATATAAAGATAAAGTTCCCTCCCCTAACGAATGCTCTTTTTCTTTTTTACATCGTGCCACTACCAAGAGGAAGGCCACGGAGGGCTTGCACACCTAAGGGGGATTGACTCATCAAACACCTTAAGGAGAAGGGGATACACAAGTTGAATTTCGAAATGCCATCACCATGTTAGCACATGCTATTACCAATCAATTGAACAAAGGGGCCAAGATCCTCATGCTCATACTCCAGCCACAAGTGTGAGGGACTTTGCAAGGATGAGCCATTCAGAGTTCTATGGCTCTAAATCAGAAAAGGATCCCCAAGTGTTTATTGACGAGGTGTACAAGGTTCTTTTAATCATGGGGGTGAGTTAGGGAGAGAAGGCAGAGCTTGCGGCTTATCAATTCAAAGGTGTTGCCCAAATTTGGTTTGCTCAATGAAAACTTGAGAGGAGGGAACAATAACCCTATCCCATGGGAGGAATTCAAGGCCAACTTCCTCAATTGCTTCTTCTCTATTGATTTGAGAGAGGCCAATATGATGGAATTCATAAATCTCAAGCAAGGCTCTATGAGTGTGAGGGAGTATTCTATCAAATTCAATAAATTTTGGAAGTATGCTCCTCATTAGATTGCCAATCCTAGGACAAGAATGAACAAGTTTGTATGGGGGTGTCCAATTTGGTGAATTAAGAATGTTGCATTGGTATGCTTGTGGGTGACATGCACTTATCTTGACTTATGATCTACGTCGAACAACTTGAAAGGGAGAAGATTAGAAAAAGGATAAGTGGGGAGTCTAAGAGGCCTCGATTTGATGGTGGCTTCCAAGGTGCTAAGGGTGGCTTTTTCCAACAAGGTCATAAATTTCACGCCAAAGGTCCTCCAATGCTGAAAACAAGAGGTTTGTTAATGATGGGGTGCCTAACCCAAGGTTCCAAGGTAGCAATGCTGGGGCAAGTTTTCCAAAATGCCTAAGATGTGGAAGAAATCATAATGGCCAGCGCTTAACGGATTCAAATTCTTGCTATTGGTGTGGGATAGTAGGACACAAGCTTGTTGATTGTCCGTACACTCAAAATAAGGGCAAGGATGGTCATTCTAAAGAACAAGGTAGTTATGTTGATCAAAGGGCTCAAGGTAGGCAATAAGGGGTGATCCATATCATAATCTTGTTTATGCTCTTCAAGGTAGGCAAGGAGTGGATGAGTTGCTTGATGTTGTTACCAGTATGTTAAAGGTGTTTTATTATGATGTGTATGCTTTATTAGATCCGAGTGCCACTCTTTCCTTCATACTCCTTTTGCTGCTACTAAAATCCATGCGTGCTTTAAATTTTTGTGTGAACCCTATGAGGTGTCTACCCCCATTGGTGAGTCCATTATTGTTAGAAAATTCTATAGGGGTTGTTCCATGTCTATATTGCATAAAGTCTTTCCTTGTGATTTTGTTGAACTTGACATGGTGGATTTTGACATTATTCTTGGGATGGATTGGCTACATCCATATCATGTTTCCATTGATTATAGGACCCGTAAGCTTAGGTTCTGAATTCCTAATGAGCCCATCTTTGAGTGGTAAGGTCATGATTCGGTGGTTAAGGGTAGATTTATCTCTTGTCTTGAGGCCCCAAAATTGATTTCTAAGGGTTGCATTTACCATCTTGTGAGGGTTAGGGATGTTGAGTCTAAAGGATCTTCCTACACCATGTGGCTAGTCAGACAGGGTTGCATTTACCATCTTGTGAGGGTTAGGGATGTTGAGTCTAAAGTCCTTCCTATCGAGTAGGTTCAGGTGGTCAACGAGTTTCTTGATGTCTTTCCCAATGGGCTTCCTAGTGTTCCTCCCAAAAGGGAAATGGACATTGTTATATACCACCTCCTCGATACACAACCCATTTTTATTCCTCCTTAACGTTTAAGGAAGGCCCCAACAGAGTTAAAAGAGTTGAAGGACGAATTTAAAGATTTGTTGGAGAAGGGTTTCATAAGTCCTAGCAAGTTGCCTTGGGGTGCACCAATGTTGTTTGTAACAAAGAAAGATGGCTCACTTAGAATTTGCATCAATTACTGACAACTCAATAAGGTCACTATAAAGAACAAGTATTTTTTACCAAGGATAGATGACCTATTTGATCAACTATAAAGAGCTAGTCATTTTTCTAAGGTTGATTTTTGGTCAGGATACCATCAAGTAAGGGTAAAGGAATGTGATATTCCCAAAATGGCTTTTCAGACTAGGTATAGGCATTTTAAATTTGGGGTGATATCATTTGGTTTGACTAATGCACAGGTGGTATTTATGGATCTTATGAATAGAATTTTTAAACACTACCTTGATATGTTTGTGATAGTCTTCATAGATGACATATTGATCTATTCCCGAAGTGAAGAAGAGCATGTGAATCATTTGAGAGTGGTGTTGCAAATTTTAAGGGATGAGAAGTTGTTTGATAAATTTAAAAAATGTGAATTTTGGTTGAAAGAGATTCCATTCCTAGGGCATGTGGTGTCGGCTAATGGAATCAAAGTGGGTCCTAAGAAGATTGATGTTATAAGAAATTGGCGTAGGCTCAATGAAAACTTGAGAGAGGGCATGTGGTGTCGGCTAATGGAATCAAAGTGGGTCCTAAGAAGATTGATGTTATAAGAAATTGGCGTAGGCCCTTGTCTCCAATAGACATTAGGAGTTTCTTGGGTTTAGCAAAATATTACCAGAGATTTGTGAATGGTTTCTCTTCAATTACTTCCCCTATGACAAAATTGACACAAAAAAAGGAAAACTTTGTTTGGATAGAAGAATATGAAAGAAGCTTTCAAACTTTGAGAGACAAACTTATCTCTGCTCTTATCTTGGCTTTACCTGAAGGGTTAGAAGGGTTTATGGTTTATTGTGGTGCCTCAAGGATTGGTTTTAGGTGTGTATTGATGCAAAATGGCAATGTTATAGCATATGCTTCTCAGTAGCTAAAGGTTTATGAGCGTAATTATCCCACCCATGACCTTGAATTAGTGGTCGTGGTGTTTGCTTTGATAATATGGCACCATTATTTGTATGGGGTTCATGCATATGTATTTACCAACCACAAGAGTTTCCAATATGTATTCACACAAAGAGATCTTAATTTGAGAAAAAGAAGGTGGTTAGGGCTCCTTAAAGATTATGACATAAGTGTGCACTATCATCCTGGCAAATCTAATGTTGTGGTCGATGCTCTAAGTAGAGTGTCCATGGGAAGTGTAGCTCCTATTGGATGGCAATAAGGAAGTGGCTATTGAAGTTTACTGGTTAGCTAGGTTCGGGGTTAGGTTGAATGTAGTTGAAAAAGGAGGTGTGGTGGTTATTGATGGTTCCAAATCTTCTTTGATTGAATGGGTCAAGTCCAAGTAAGACCTTGACCCCGCCTTGCTAGAATTGAAACCTTTGGGGAAGGATGGTGAACTGGAGGTTTTCTCCCAAGGGGGAGATGGTTTCCTAAGGTACCAAAGTAGACTATGTGTGCCTAATGTTAATGACTTGAGGGAGTTTATTTTGAAGGAGGGACATAATTCATCCTACTCTATTCACCCTTAATCTAAAAAAATACATAGAGACTTGAGGGAGGTTTATTGGTGGGGTGGTATGAAGAGGGCTATTGTCAAGTTTGTAGCCAGTTGTCACAACTGCCAACAAGTAAAAGCCGAATATGAAAGGCCAGGTGGCTTAGCTCAAGAAATAGAAATTTCTACTTGGTAGTAGGAAGAGATCAAAACATGGATTTTGTGATTGGTTTGCCAAAGACTAGGAAGCACTTTGATTCTATTTGGGTTGTTCTTGATACTCTATTCAGCTCACTTTTTACTAGTTAAAACAACTTATGGTGCAGAGGATTATGCCAAGTTAAATATTCATGAGTTATTTAGGTTGCATAGGGTGTCATTGTCCATCATTTCAAATCGTAGTGCTCCATTCACTTCTCATTTACTGAGATTCTTCTAAAAGGGTCTTGGTGCCAAGGTTAAGCTTAGTACGCTTTGTATCCACAAACAGATGGTCAAGCCAAAAGGACAATTCAAACTCTTAAGGATATACTTAGGGCTTATGTTTTGGAGTTCAGAGGTGGTTGGGATGAACATCTTCCACTCATTAAGTTTGCTTAGAACAATTTTTACCACTCTAGTATCAGCATGGCTCCCTTTCAAGCTTTATATAGTAGGCATTGTAGATCCCCAATTGGGTGGTTTGCTATGGAAGAAATGGCTTTGTTAGGCCCAGATATTTGTATGGAAGCTTTGGAGAAAGTGAGGTTAATAAGAGAGAGCTTGAAGACGGCTCAAAGTAGACAAAGGTCCTACTCCGATGTGAGAAGAAGAGACCTTGAGTTTAATATTGATGATTGGGTGTACTTGAAAGTCTCACCCATAAAAGGTATTGGCTGATTTTCCAAGAAAGGGAAATTGAGCTGAGGTTTGTGAGACCCTATAGAATCTTGAGGAGAATTAGTAAGGTTACATATGAGTTGGAGTTGCCTACGGATATGAGTATGATTTATCCGATCTTCCATGTGTCTATGTTGAGGAATTACGTGGGTGATGTAAGTGCTATAGTGCCCTTAGAGGTGGTGGGTATTTTGGAGGATAAGTTAACCTGTGAGGATATCCCAGTGAAAATATTGGATAGGAAAGTGAAAAGATTGAGGAACAAAGATGTGGCAACCGTCATAGCCCTTTGGAGAAATCACCAAGTTGAAATTACCACTTGGGAAGCCGAAGCGGACATGAAAAAGTGATATCTATACCTCTTTCACTCTACTAAATCTGAGATAACAATTTAAGTCCTATCTATAATTTTAGGTCTTAAGCTCCAACCGGTATGTCATTTTTGCATACATACATGTTCATGGTTCGAAGTTTTGATGACTTATGATGCATATGTGTGAAACTTTTTAAGAATGATGTTTAAGTGCATTTGTTGCATTTGTGTTGGGCTGGAAGTTTCATAATTACTTCTCATACATATATTTCTTTGACTTTCAGGGAGAAATATTCCCAAAGGGGAGATATTGTAATTACCCTCATGTGCTTCGAAATGCCTTGTAAGTGTATTTCTTGAATATCTCAAAATCCATGCATGATTTTAAAAATCCAACTTCATATTCTTGTTCAAGGGGCAAAATTGAGTAGGAAAAGAATAGCCCTCAAATTTTAGAAGACCTGTAGCGCGGGGACCAAAAATGGTATGCCTACGAGCTTTGGTGCGATACAGCGTAACTAGACCCTTCATGCCTGGTCCGCATCGCGCCTAGGGCGCAGACCAGTGCAAATTTTTGATGATTTTTTCTTGCTATGTCCAAGGCATTTGGACAATAACCCAATGCCCATTTAAACATACAATCTTTCTTCCTTAGTCATTTTTCATCTCTAAAACCCACAACCATCTCAAATCTTCTGAAGACCATTAACCAATTCCCCATTCAAATTCAAGTATTTCAAGAACAAACTTTGGATTTCAAGAACCTACTCCATGTTTCGAGTCCCCCTCAAGTCAATTTAAAGAAAGTCTCAAGTTTAGGTATGTGGGTTTCATCCATGGCTTCCTTCCACCTATGAAGCCAAACCTTGCCTCTTTATCAAATTTCATGATTTTAACAGTGAATAATTTATGGTTAAACCTGATTATGCATTATAAATATGATTGGGGTTTAGATCTTCTAGTATTGATTAAGTATGCATGATATCTACTGAAGCTATTTTCATGAGTTGATTTATGCTTATTGTGGCTATACATGACATGAATTATGAGACTATGAATGATGGTGAATTTTTAAGATGGATTTCAGGACACCCAAATGAGTGTTTTACTACTATATTGGTGGGTTGATTTAAATGACTTCAAATTAAATTGATTTTACTCCTTCTTGTCCCATAATCTCAAATGGCATGATTTTAAGCATGTGTATGCATACCCACCATGTTTCATCAAGTTTTCATGATTACGACTCTTATGTTGATGGAAGGATATGGCAAAGACAAGCATTTTATAATAGTTATGGGCTCCCAAGCATGTGTTGAACTCATGAAAAGTTCCTATAATCTATAAGTGAATTATTGAGATCTTATTATATGTTTCATGCTCTTGTGAATTGTTAAGCCTATTAGAAGGGGTTAGGACCTATGTTGTATGCCTCACGCTCTAGTACAAGGCAAATATCTACATGAAAGGGTTATGACCTATGCTATATTTCTCTCCCTCATGTACAAATTAATGTTATTCAACATCTTATGCTTACATGAAGGGGTTATGACCTATGTTATATCTCCACCTCATGTACTATCCATTACCTACTAGAAGGGGTTCTGACTTATGCTATATTCCTCACCCTCTAGTACAAGGTATTTTGATGAGTTATTCATGTCACTTTATTGTGTTGAACAAGTTATGCAATATAATTATTCTCAAGCATGTTTACACCTCAGCATTGATTATACATGTCATATTGACCTCATATCCTTCGATTATGATTTTGTATCTTGATTATTATGCTTATGATCCATGTTGCATTGTACCCCACATACTTAGTACATTGCAAGTACTACTGCATACTCTATGTCTACATGATATAACCATGTAAGAACCGGAGCTGTTATTAATCCTCCTACTCCACGTGGCTAGTCAGACCATTAAAGTTAGCATTTGGTGAGTCCTCATATCTGCAAAAAATAACTATCTTCCTTCATGCTTATATTAAGACTTCATCTTATATTTTGGACACTTATTATGAGGGTGAGTCTGGAGATGTCTTGGCCCCCGCCCCATCTACTAGTAGATGTGTGGTTAGATATTAAGTTGGTTTGTATTAATGAGCTTCACTCTTCTAATATTATTATCACCTCCTCTTATGCTATTATGGAAGACTTTCCTTAGTCCCACCTTCTTTAGACTCTATTGTTATTATTGTCATATTATTTTTGCTTCCACAATCAAGGATGTATATATGATATGATAAGAGGCCTATTATGGGTCCCTTCTGGTTCCCCATTCGCAGTGTCATGTTGAAATGCCCAAAATATACCTCAAAAAATGTGCTTCAAAAGTGTGCATTATCGTAATTTTCATTTATCTCAAAATCAGTACGTGATATCAAAAATCCAACTTCATACTCCTTCTCAGGGGGAAAATTTAGTGGGGAATGGGTATAATTCCAATTTTAGAGGACCCGTAGCGAAAAATAATTTTCGCAAAAATTTGATTTACAGTGGCCATCCACGCCCTGGCAGCGATGCACCATGGGTGCCGATTAGTGTTGGAGGAACTTCACGTCTGGTCCATAGCATGCCACGGGTACGGACTAGTGTATTGTTTTCCCAGGGTTTTCATTTCATTCCATTTTTTAACTCTATATCACTCAAGACCCTCTCAAAACCCTCTCAAAGACTTAACTAAATATTTCATCCAAATTCAAGTGTCTCAAGCTTAATTCTGGATCTCATGAACTCTATTCAAGCTTCAATTCTGCTTCAAGTCTACATCAAAAAATCTCAAAATTTAGGTATGTGGGTTTCATCCATTGGGTCCTTTCACCCATGGAGCCCAATCTCCATTTTTATGAAAATTGCATATTTTTGAGTTATATTATCTTTAGGCATCTTGTATTATGGATTTTGAGTATAAATTATGTTGGGGTTTTATGAAATATTGATTTATTATACATGACTATCTATTTCAAGCTTATACTATGAATGAGTTTTGCATAGTCTCTGTGTTGAGCTATAATACAATGATCTATTATGTGATTTGATGATAGATATTAAGGTATCTTATATGAGGCTTTTTATATATGTTTGTGGGTTGATTTGCATTGAGTTTTCACATATTATTATACTTTTGAATTGCATGATTTTGAATAAGTATTATACACCCACCAAGTATTTGATAAAATGTCAAGTCAAGTATTCTCAAGTTAATTACATGTTTTATGAGTCAAGTGACTTTATAATGATTTTGGGCTTTAAAAAAATATATTGAATTCATGAAAATGTCTAGGATGTTGTAAATGTCGAATTCAGACCTTTTTCAAAGATTTTACCTCTTGCAAGCTTTTGATGTTAATGCAAGGGTAATGTTTGATGATGATCTATTCTTATATTTTAAAGTTAGGTTCACCATTAGAGGTAAAAGATATTATAGAGCTACTCATGCCATGTTTTCATTTTTCTTACAAATTGCTAATGTGTGAGCATTTCAATTATTCCGTGGGATTAGGCTTAGGACTATAGATGGAGGGTTTTCTCTCTTTCTTCAAACAATGTGCCAGTATAGGAGTATACTTCACCCTTGCTTTGCTAGTTGATCCATTTAGTGCACTCTCTCATGAGGTTCTTCCCGAAATGGGTCGTGTTCCTGTAAGGTGAAATTTCTTATAAAATCCTTTCTGAAATGGGTCATGTTCCCATAAAGAGGGTTACTTCATACGAAATGGGTCATGTTCCCATTAGGTGAAGTATGATTTACCTTGGCAAGTGGACCACCTCTTTACCGATGAGGTGTAATCATCGAGATTCCATGTTGTAGCTCACTTAGTCTTATTCTTTGTCGGTTGAGGTCTCTTCCCACATATGTATTATGATCTATACTAGTGGAATGATTTACAAGCATATTTTACTTTAAGCATTGACGATGCATGCCATATTGAGATTACACTTATCAATTGTCTATTGTTATGCATTTTGATTATAATGACTTATGTCTTATTGCATTACATCCTACATACTTAGTACATTCAAATGTACTAACGCATACTTTATGCCTACATGATATCACCATGTAGAGACTGGAGCTCTTCTTGATCATCCTCCACATAGCTAGTTTGATAATTCAAAGACAAGCTTGGTGAGTCCTCAAGTTAGAGGACACTATCTACTTTTCTCTTGTTATTTCTAAGACTTCTTTATGTTGAACATTAGACATTAAGCGGAGGGTGAGCACGAAAAGTGTCTTGGCCCCCACTCCATTCTAAGTCTAGAGGTGTATGTTGGATATTATGATGTTATTATGTTATGAGCTTGACTTTTATGCTTTGTTTTTATTCAAGACTTCCCTTAGTCCCACTTCCCATTTTATATATCTCTTGTTATTGTTTACTTTACTTCTGTGACCAAGGATTTGTGATTGATATGCGAAGAGGCTTGTATGGGTCTTTTGGGTTCCCATTCGCCATGTCACATGTATACCCTAGGCTTGATTCTTGACAAACTTAGTATCAGAGCACTAGGTTTTTAATGGTCCTTGGAATCCAACACACCACGTCGATTAGAGTCTTATTCATGGTTTTAAAGTGCACCATAACTATGAATGGGAAGCTCTGAGGCATTTTCAGAAATGTTTCACTTCTTAATGATCTATGTCATACATTAGACCTAAGTCCCCTAAGGCTTATTACTGATCCATAACCATTATGTTTCAGAGCTTTAAAACGATGATATTTCCCATGCGGAGGTTCGCAATGCTCTACAGATATTGGCCAAAGCTATGATTGCCCAACTTAACCAGTTGGTGGTTACCGCCGAGGTTTCAAATGATAAGAGGGGGCAAAAAAAGGCCAAGAGAGCTCGTGTTAAGGGTTCTTCATCTTCTACTATAATACTGGTGCCCAAGTGCCAAAGAAAAGGATCCTTTTTGCCATTTGCCAAGGGTATGGTAAGAAACATCAAGAAAAGTATTTGGCGGGGATTAGGAATTGCTTCAAGTGTGAAGCTGTTGGGCATAAGATGAAGGGTTGCCTGTTGGCCTCAAAAGAAGGAGAATAAGGGCATAATTTGAAGGGAGGCTCCCATACGCTAAGCCCAGTGGCAATGGTGGGATGACCTATCCTAGGTTCCTAAAATGTGGGAGAAATCATAGTGGCATATGTCTGAGGAACACGGATGTATGCTATGGGTGTGGCAAGATGGGCCACAAGATTTTTTATTGTCCATATACTCAAAAGAAGGGTAAGGATATTATTGTTCAAGTTTCTCCTTCGTGCCAAAAGTATGGGAAGCACCATACAGGGGATTATTTAGCCAATTCAAGTGCATGTTTTGAGTGTGGTGCAAAGGACCATGAGTCCGAACATTGTCCATAGGTTACTAAGTACTATCAGGATGACCGTCAGTATGTGCAACAATACCTATCTATGGATCACTAGACTTGGAGTAATGCTTCACAGGTATGTGAAAGGTTTTTGATTTGATGTGTATGCATTGATAGACCTGGGTGCCACTCTTTCTTTCGTTACTCCTTTTGTTTCCAAAAGGCTTCATGTTTGTCCCAAATTCTTGTGTGAACCTTATAAAGTTTCTAACCCCGTTGGTGAGTCCATTGTTGCTAAAAGAGTCTATAGAAATTGTCCCATGTTCATTTTGTATAAAATCTTGCCTTATGATTTTGTTGAATTAGATATGGTTGAGTTTGATGTCATTCTTCGGATTGATTGGTTGCATACATACTATGCTTCTAATGATGGTAGAACCTGTAGAGTTAAATTCTATTTTCCTAATAAGCCCATCCTTGAGTGGGAATTTTGTGATGTGGTGGTCAAGGGTAGATTCATTTCTTGTCTTAAGGCACAAAAGATTATTTCTAATGGTTGCCTCTATCATCTTGTGAGGGTTAGGGATGTGGAGTCAAAAGTCCTTCCTATTAAGTTAGTTCTGGTGGTTAATGAGTTTGTTGATGTATTTCTCGATGAGGTTCCTAGTGTTCTTCCTGAAAGGGAAATAGATTTTGGTATAGATCTCTTTCCCGATACTCAACCCATTTCTATTTCCCCTTACCATAAGGCCCCTGCGGAGTTGAAGCATTTGAAGGAGTAATTGAGGGATTTGTTGGAAAAGGGTTTTATAAGGCTCAATAAGTCATCGTGGGGTCCACCAGTGTAGGGACCCAAAATTTTCAAGCTTATTTATGTTGTTTAAGGCCATCATAGGCCTCCTATGTCAAGTCAAGTTCAAAGGAATTTCCATTAGCTAAGTTCAACACATGTACTGGCAGAAGGATCAGACAACTTGACGGGCAATGTTGCCTTTGACGGGTTGTTTGGATGGCTTAGGGCTGGTAAGGGCCATTTATGTCCTAAGGCATCTGACATAGCCATTGGCATGGGCCGTATGCCTTGCCACAGAGCGTTTGGATGACTCGTAGGGTGTGTAAAAGAGGCAAGGTAGCATGGAAGGGAGTTTTGGCTAAGGGTGGTTCCACGGGCACCTTTGACGTTCCGTGGAGGTTTAGATGGCTCATGTGCTAGAGTTGTGGGGTGGCCTGGCCACATTTTCATACGTAAGTGTGGTACAATGGACCACTAAACGGACCGTGGACAATCACACGGCCCGTGAAGTGGTCCGTCAAAGGCCCATGCCAATGGCTATGTCAGATGCCTTAGGACCACTAAGTATTCCTAACTCCCATTTATTTTTCTAAGTACCTTGTGACGGGCACTCCACATGACCCGTGGAGTGCCACACAACCAGTCAAACCTTTAGTGAGGGCACACTTTGTCAAATTTTCCATCCGTTCACTAATGACGTTTTCATAAATTTTAATTACTCTAATGACCTTTTCAGATTTCCAATGCCATCTTAACCTCACCAAAATACCTAAAACCTATTTGAAAGGATCAAACTCATTACTCTTATCTCAAATACACTCTCAAATCTCTCAAAAGCCTTTACCAAGACTCTAATACCTATTTCAAGGAAACTCAAGAACAAGTTTAGATTGCAAGACCTACTTCCAAGCTTCAATTCTTTCTTAACTCAATTTCAAGGAACTTAACGTCTAAGGTATGTGGGTTGATCCTTGATTCCTTCCAACCAAGGAGACCCAAAATTATTTTCAAGAAAACCTACATGGATTTTGCTTACTATAATTTGGGGTTTTTGAATATTATGATTCCAAAAATTCTATTGGTGCATGGGTAGTGTTTATTTGATGATTTTAATGTAATTTAAACCATTATATGCGGATTTATTTTGGGTTTATGAATTTATAAGTATGCATGTTCCTCCTTTGAATTATTTATGCATGGGTGATACACTATAGATTTGAATATGGCTTTAAATATGTTTCACTTCAATTTCATATTGTAAATGTTGATTTTAGGTTGAGTCTTAATTACTCATGTCATTCCCATATTGTTCATAGCATATGCATTGATATACATGGATTATTTTGAGAAAATATGCAATGGGTTAATCCCAATTTTGTTTTATGGTATGCTTTTGATAAAATGTTGGTTATGATAATATTGTGATCTATATATTTCTTTAATTTTGGCTCTTTGAGAATTTTGGGTGCTTGCACCATTTTATATATGAATGGGCTATTCCTATGCATGAGTACATTGACTATGAAACTACGTTTTGGTGTTTAAGCCTAAGAATGCATTGAAATGATCTTAGAAGTGATTAATGTATCTTAAATGTGTATATATATATATATATATATATATATATATATACACACACGTATATGTATTCTTGTGGGATAGCAACTTAGCACCGATAGATAGAGGGTCCCTCTCTTTCCTTGAACTATGTGCCTAGCATAGGTTTCCTTTTCAAAATGGGAGTTGTCCTATAAGGAAAGATGCGTTCGAAATGGGAGTTGTCATGTAAGAAGAAGAAATAATATAATCTGGTGTGCTAGTTGTAAAAATCCTATCCCAAATGGGAGTTCTCCCGTAAGGAAGGTTATCTCATGCGAAATGGGAGCTGTCTCGTAAGGTGAATTATGCTACCCTTGGTAAGCAGACCACCTCTTTACCAATGAGGGAATTTCATCAGGATTCCAAGTAATAACACGCTTGGTCTTACTCATGTCGGTTAAGGTCACATCCCCATTACATATGAGCAACATTTACATTTCATGCATCATGACTTATGTTGATAGAAAGATCCTAAGTCCTGAATTGCCCCCATAGCGTGAGTCCTACGTACCCACCCCTTAGTATTTATTTGTTATGTGAACTCATGTTAACCTTATCCCCAGGATGCCCCCATAGCGTGAGTCCTACGTACCCACCCCTTAGTATTTATTTGTTATGTGAACTCATGTTAACCTTATCCCCAGGATGCCCCCATAGCGTGAGTCCTATATTCCAATCCCTTAGAACTATGTGTTGATTGTTGATTATGCTTTCTTGTATATAGAGGCTTGCTTGGGGACACTCAGGCTCCTATACGCAGTGTCAAATCAAGGGCCTAGGTTTGGGTCATGACAAAGATGGTATCAGAGCCCTAGGTTTGTGTATGATCCTTGGAGTCCAACATGCCACGTCAAGTAGAGTCCTAATACTGGGTGTGAAGTGCGCCATACCTATGAGTTGGAGACTACGACCACGTTCTAGGAATTTTCTCACTTCTTCATATCTTATGTCATGTTGTAAATAGTTGGTTTAGCTCTTGACCCTTGATGGTATCCTTGCTTTTATTTAGAAGATGCCTCATGGTAGACCTGTCAAACCAGCCTTAGCTAATGAGGGTCAAGCACCTCAAGGGCCTCGAGATGAGCCTTTCACTCATGGTGAGTTCCATACTACCTTTTCCATGCTTGTACAAGTGATGAATACTCAGGCTAAGCAGGCTAACCTTCCTCAGGATTCCCCTCTGGCTTCCAGAGCGAGAGATTTCACCCAGATGAATCCTTTGGAGTTCTTTGGGTCTAAGGCTGACGAGGATGCTCAGGAGGTCATTGATGAGCTCTCCAAGGTATTGAATGTCATGGGTGTCACTTCTGAGGAGAGGGTTGAGCTAACTACCTATTAGTTGAAGGATGTAGCTTAGATGTAGTATACTCAGTGGTCTATGGAGAGGGTTAATGGTTATACTGTTAATTAGGAAGAGTTCAAGCTTTCGTTTTTGGATCATTTCTTCCCACTTGAGCTTAAGAAAGCCAAGATGACTGAGTTTATCAACCTCAGGCAGGGTAATATAAGTGTGAGGGATTATGCCCTCAAGTTCACTAAGCTCTCCAAGTATGCTCCGACACTTGTGGCTGATCTTTGTGCAAGAATGCACAAGTTTGGCTGTCCTATTTCTGACTTTCTTGTTCAAGAATGTCATACGGCCATGCTTAATTGCGATATGGACCACTCTAGACTTATGGTTTATGCCAAACAAATCAAAGAGGAGAAGCTCAAAGGGAGGAGGATACATGATCTTAAGAGGGCCCATTTTGATGGTGGGTTCTCTGACTCTCTGGGTAGTGGTTTTAGCCTATTCCAACAAGGCCAAGGTTCAGGTGCTCGGGTTACTAATGCTAAGGTGCCTTATCCTAGGACACCAGTTGGTGGTGGTCAGAGGTACCCTATGTGTACCAAGTGCAGGAAGCACCACACAGGTCCTTATTGGAGAGAATTGGGTGCTTGCTTTGGGCGTGGTGATAAGAATTACAATGTTGCCGATTGTCCCAAGAACCTTAGAAAGGTCATGGTCAGGTGGCTCAAGGTGGACAAGGTCAGCGAAGGGTTCCTTAGGGTGTCGCTTTGAGGAACAATAGGTTTTATGCTCTTTATGAGCATTAGGAAGTTGAGAAAGCTCTGGATGTTATGACTGGTACGTTAAAAGTCTTTGATTTTGATGCTTATTTTTTGCCGGATTCGGGTGTAAACTTGTCTTTTATAATCACTCTATTAGCTATTAAATTTAGTTTGAGTTCAGAAATTTTGAGGGAGCCTTACTCAGTTTATACTTCCATGGGTCAATCTGTTGTTGCACATAGAGTCTATCGTGATTGTCTTATTTCTGTGTTGCATAAGGTATTCCCATGTCACGACCCAAGCCTAGGGCCTAGATATGACAAGTTGAATGGGGAACCCAAAGGGACCCAAACAAGCCTCTTAACTTGTCATTATACATCCTTGGTCACAGAAGCATACAAAGACATATAGATTAAGAATGGGGGCAATGGGACTAAGGGAAAGCATCCATAAATGTCAAAATCAAGAGTCAAGAGTCAAAGCTCATACATAAATACACAACATGTCCAACAACCACCTCTAATACACAGATATAGAGGGATCGGAGACAAGCTACTTGGCTCACCCTCATAGTTAATAGAACATAAGAAAGTGTCTCAATTCAAGGATAATAGTAACATAGACCAAGGTTCCTAAAATGAAGGACTCACCAACAAGCTTGGAATAGCACCATATAGCCACGTAGAGGAGGAGGATGATCAACTTGGGCACCGGTCCCTACATGGTAATATCATGTAGGCAAGAGTATGCATTAGTACGTTTGATGTACTAAGTATGTGGGATGCAATACAACAAGAGATAAGCTTTATGATCAATATGCATAACATTAGACAATAGGCATGATATAGCAATATAACATGTATGTTCAATGCATAAGTAAAACATGCTTAAGTAAATCATACTCATATAGGATACCATATGTGAAAAGGAGACCAAGCTATATTGCCAAGGTATAAACCCCTTGGGGTTGGTGATGATAGCACCCATCACCCTAGTGTGTCAGGTACAAACCCCTCATCATGGTTAGTGATGATAGCACCCATCATCCTAACGTGTGAGGTATAAACCTCTCATCAAGGTTAGTGATGATCACACCCATCACCCTAGTTATTGAGATATCAACCCCTCAACTAGGTTGGTGATAATCACACCCATCACCCTAGTGGTTGAGTCTTTTAGCCCTCAACCAGGCTACCAAATTAGGAATGGTCTACCATAACACTTTAGATAGTATTCATCATGTACATAAGCTTATTTCATCATTTTATAGTCAATCATATCATATATCATTCTTTAGACCTTCATTTCCTCAAGAAACCATAACCGGACATTTTATCAAACACCTTAGAGGTATATAGTAGGGATAAAAGACCATGCAATTTAGAGATGAAATCATGGAGGAAAATCTATTGTAAAACCATCAATCAACACCTTGCAACACCCCCAAGACATTCATAGCAAAACCCCTCATCAAATCCAATATTAGATCCAAGATTTAAAGTTAACAACATGGTAAAACAACCATACTATTATGTACTAAGATCATGGTGCAGTAAATTTCTCAATATACAAGACCCACATGTAAAATTAACTTTAAATCATGAAATATTAGTAAATAGAGGGTTTCGGCACAATGGATGGAAGGACCTAATGGTTCAACACCATATACCTTAGCTTTTGTGATGTTCTTAAAGAAGACTTTAATGAAGATTTGAAGCTTGGGTGAGATCCTTGAAGAAATCCTTAAGATTGGCCTTGAGTTTAGGACTTGAATTTAGGGTTAGAAATGAGTCTAAGTGTTTGGGAAAATATTGGGAAATGTTTTTGGGAGATATAAGGGTGAAATAAGGCTAAGTATGGCTAAAAATATGTTTGGGAAAACCTAGGTCCAACACTTAGAAAAATCTAGGTGAATTAGGAAAAGAAAGTGCAAAAATAACACCTCTTCGTGTGGTGGAGAGGTCGCGGACCCTCAATGTAAATTGCACCAAGTCAAATTTCATAATTCGATTCCTTTGCTTTAAATTTGAGCTTAGACCTTTGTCACCCTAATTTGGACCCCCTGAACAAGAATATAAAGTTGGATTTTTGAAATTCCAAATAAATTTTAAGATATATGAAAAATAAGTTTTCGGTTACTTTCGAGGCATATTTTCGGTCACTTTTTGGGGTCATTTCATCTCATGTGATCTTATGGAACTTGAAATGTATGATTTTGATATGATTCTTGGAATTGTTTTGTTGCATGCATTATATGCCTCCGTAGATTGTAGAACCCAAAAGGTCAACTTCCAACCTCCCAGTGAGCCCATCCTTGAACGGAAAGGTAGTGACTTAGCTATTAAAGGTTGGTTTATTTCCTACCTCAAATCTCAGAAGATGATCTCCAAGGGATGTATATATCATATTGTGAGGGTTAAAGATGTGGAGTCTAAATTTCCTGCTCTCGAGTCTGTCCCGATGGTGAATGAGTTTTCGAACGTGTTTCTCAAGGACCGGTATTCCTCCTGAAAGGGAGGTACACTTTGGCGTAGATCTTCTTCTGAATATTTAACCTATCTTTGTTCCTACCTATCATATGGTACCAGGTGAGTTGAAGGAATTAAAGAATCAATTGAAAGATTTGTTAGTGAAGGGTTTTCATCAGGCCATGTACATCTCCATAGGGTACTCTGGTATTATTTGTAAGAAAGAAAGATGGATCCCTTCAGCTGTGTATTGATTATAGGAAACCGAATAAGGTGACTATTAAAAATAAGAATCTATTGCCTAGGATCGATGAACTATTTGACCAACTTCAAGGGGCTACTCACTTTTCAAAAATTGACCTTCATTTCGGGTATCATCAGTTAAAGGTTAGAGAATGTGACATTCCTAAGACGATGTTTCGAATGAAGTATGGGCACTTTGAGTTTGTTGTGATGTCGTTTAGCCTAACTAATGATCTAGCTATGCTTACGGATCTTATAAATCGGGTGTTCAAGCCTTTCCTTGATGGTTTTGTGGTTATTTTCATTGATGATATTCTTATCTTTTTTCAAAGTGAACGGGAGCATATGGGTCATTTGAGGTCATTTTTGCAAACCTTGGGAGAGAAGAAGTTGCATGCCAAATTTAGCAAGAGTGAGTTTTTGTTGGGTGAGGTTGCTTTTCTATGACATGTGGTGTCCAGTGATGGTATAAAGGTGGATTCGAAGAAGACCAAGGCAGTAAAGAATTGGCCCAGACCGTTGACTCCTTCAGACATTCGAAGCATCCTTGGGTTAGCGGGCTATTATAGATGGCTCACTGAGGTGTTCTTATCTATTACTTCTCCATTGACTAAATTGACACAAAAGAAGTCTAAGTTTGTATGGTCGGATGAGTGTAAGAAAAGTTTTCAAACTTTGAAGGATCAACTTACATCGGCTCTGGTTTTGACTCCACCAAGTGGCATGGATGGGTTCGTGGTATATTGTGCTGCCTCTCGAATTAGGTTGGGTTGTGTACTTATGCAATATGGTAAAGTGATAGCTTATGCATCAAGACAATTGAAGGTATATGAGCGTAACTACCCAACTCACGACCTTGAGTTAACGGCGATGGTCTTTCCTTTGACTATTTGGAGATACTATTTTTATGGGGTTCATGTGGATGTTTTCACTAATCATAAGATCTTGCAATATGTATTCTCACTCAAAGAGACCTTAATTTGAGACAAAGGAGATGGTTGGAACTCCTAAAAGATTTTGACATGACTATTTGATATCACCCCAGCAAGGGAAATGTTGTCGCCGATGCTCTTAGCAGACTATCCATGGGAAGTGTGGCACATATTAAGGAAGGCAAGAGGGAGTTGGCAAGGGATGTCCACCATTTGGTTAGATTAGGTGTTAGAGTGGTCGATTCCAATGATGGCGGTATACATGTTCTAAATGGGGCCAAATCCTCAGTTGTTGTTGATGTGATGGCTAAGCAAGATCTAGACACATCCTTGGTTGAATTGAAGAAATTGGTTGCCACAAAAAAATATTGACATTTTCTCCTAAGGGGGAGATGGTGTACTTCGATATCAAGATCGGTTATGTGTTTCGAATGTGGATGATCTTTTGAAGGTGATCATGAGTGAAGCCCATAGTTCTCACTATTCTATACACCTTAGGTCCACTAAAATGTATCGCGATTTGAAGGAGGTGTATTGGTGGCAGGGTATGAAGAGTGACATAGCCAAGTTTGTTTCCAAATGCCCAAATTGTCAACAAGTGAAGGTGGAGCATCAAATGCCTAGTGGATTAGCCCAAGACATTGAGATTCCTACTTGGAAGTGAGAGGACATAAATATGTACTTTGTGGTTGGGTTGCATCTGACTATGGAAGCAATTTGATTACATTTTGGTTATCTTCAATCAGATGACTAAATTAGCTCATTTCTTATCGGTTAAGACTACTTTTGGTATCGAAGACTATGCAAAGTTTTACATTCAGGAATTGGTAAGGTTGCATGGTGTGCCTAGATCTATCATATCGGATCGGGGTACCCAATTTACCTCACACTTTTTGAAATCCTTTCAAAGGGGAGTTGGTACTAAAGTCAAGTTGAGTACCGTCTTTCCTCCCCAAAACCGATGGAAAAGTCGAGAGAACAATTTAAACCTTGGAAGATATGTTGAGGCTTGTGTGTTGGAGTTCAAAAGTAATTAGGATGATCAACTTCCACTCATCGAGTTTGCTTATAATAATAGCTTCCATGCTAGTATTGGTATGGCACCATTTGAGGCTTTGTATGATAGGAGGTGTAGATCTCTGGTGGGATGGTTTGAATTAGGGAAAATGGATTTGATTGGCCTAGACTTGGTAAAGAAGGCTATGGAGAAAAGGAAGTTGATCAGAGAAAGGTTGAAGATGGCACAATGTCACCAAATGTCCTATTCGGATGCTAGAAAAAGGGATCTTGAATTCCAAGTTAGAGATTGGGTGTTTGTGAAAGTCTCACCTATGAACAAAGTGATGCATTTTGGCAAAAAGGGAAAGATAAGTTCCCGATATGTAGAACCTTATGAAGTTATTGAACGGATTGGTAATGTGGCATATAGAGTGGAGTTACCCCTGGATTTGAGCTCTGTTCACCCGGTCCTCCATGTGTCCATGTTGAGAAAGATGGTTGGGGATCCTAGCACTATTGTGCCTTTGGAGGTCATTGAGGTGGAGAAGAACTTGTCTTATGAGGAGGTCCTGGTAGAAATTTTGGATACACTAGTAAAACGGCTTCGTAATAAGGATGTAGCTTTGGTAAAGGTGCTTTGGAGGAACCAACATGTGGATAGCGCTACTGTAATCATTTAAAATTTATTAAAATATAAATTTTATAATATGATTCAAATAATATTAAATTCAAAATATGTTAGTCTAAATGAATATTACAAATTAATATAATTGGGTTAATTAATTAAGTCCAATAAAAATTTAATTTAATTAAAAGCCCAAATTTATGTATTTGGGCTACAAAAAATGACCCACTTTATTAGGCCCAATGTCTTCTCATCCTAGAGGTCCACTTGATGCCACATGTCAAATGATGTGGCATGCCAAGTCAAATAAAGAAATTAATAGGATCATGCCATGTGTCAAAATGACATGGCATTCCTATCTAAACCAAAGGCCAATAAATATGTGCCACATGTACAAGTGATGTGTATCAACCAATCAAATATTGATATGTCACTTGAAAGGAGTCCTATTCTTATCACTTTTGCTGCGCCATGTCACCTTAAATCTGATTAGCTAGAAGAAAGCCTGATTCTATTATAACTTAAGGTAACCTATTCTTATCACTCTTCCTGTGTCATGTCATCATAAATCTAATTGGCCAGAAGAATGTTTGATTCTATCATGACTCCTCTATTCTACAATTATATAAAAGGTCCTCATAATTCAGAATTCATATCAAGAATTCAAACAAAAAGCTGGAGAGAGCTCATGGATCGAGCACACAGATTTCTCTACAAGCAACAAGAAGAATTAATGAAATCAAGAAATCAAGCATTCAAGTTCAAGAACGCATCAAGATGTAGATCACCAGATACAAGAACAAGCCCAAAAGCCCTTGGATTCAAGTACAAGTCAAGATCATGTTCAAGAACAAGATCATATAAAGTTCAAGTTCAAGATCATTAAATCCATATATCAAGATCATGTTGTTGTAGTTTTTGAAGTCAACAAAGAGGACTGGTGATAAGCTATCATCGACTACTTATGTTACAGGATACTCCCAAAAGATGCCACAAGGAAGACTGACATTCGTCATTATGCACCTCGTTTCCTTTAATATAAGGACACAATATATAGAAGATTATTTAAGGGGGTAATCCTTCAATGTCAGGGAGAGAAAGAAGTTAGTCAAGCTCTGCAAAAAGCACATTCGAAAGTATGTGGATCACATCATAATGGACCAAAGCTCCACTTTCACATAAAGAGAATGGGGTATGATTCGGAAATCATGGTAAAAGATTGCTTGGATTATGCTCGAAGGTGCAAAGCTTGTCAATTCCATGCAAACTTCATATATCAACCACCTGAAGTTTTACACCTAACTGTTGTATCTTAGCCATTCAATGCTTGGGGATTAGATGTAGTTGGACCACTCCCAAAATCTTTTGGTGGACACCTATGTATCTTGGCTGCAATTGATTACTTCTCAAAATGGGTTAAAGTTGTCGGTCTCAAATAAGTAAAGAAGGAGAATGTTGCAAACTTTATTTGAGTGAATATCATATATCGATTTGTCATTCCTCGATACATAATAACCGACAATGGTAAGCCATTTGATAACAAATTGATGAATAAGATTTGTGATCTTTTGGCTTCAAGCAATACAAATCCTTTACGTATCATGCTATCACTAATGGTCTTGTTGAAATGTTCAATAAGACTCTATGCAATCTCCTAAAGAAAGTAGTCTGCAAGTCCAAATAAGACTAGTATGAAAGAATGGAAAAAGCTTTATGGGCATATAGGATAACATATCGCACACCAACTCAAACAACCCCATATTCGCTTGCTTTTGGAGTTGAGCAGTCTTGCCACTTGAGTGACATATACCTTTCTTGAGACTTGCTCTTCTAGAAGGACATACCAAACAAGAGAATCTCAACTATGTCTCTCTGAGTTAGAAGCGACAGATGAAAAGAGGCTCGAAGTGCAAGAAAATCTTAAAAGCGATCAAGCTCGTCTATCTCGTGCTTTTAATAAAAAGGTTCACCTAAAGTGCTTTCAAGTCAGAGACCAAGTCCTCGCAGTAAGGAGACCCATTATCACTTCACATAAGTCTGGGGGGAAATTCATCTCAAGGTGAGATGGACCATATGTAGTACAAGAAGAGTATTCAAATGGCGCTTACAAACTTGTCGATGCTTATGGCATAAGGATTGGTCCCATAAATGCAAAATTCCTCAAGTGGTACTACCCCTGAAGTGAGATAACACTCTGTGACATACGAGCATAAACTGTATGTTACTCGTGGCCTATAAGAGTATAAACTATGTACGGCACACCAAAAAAAGCATCCACTCTTTCAAAATTACGTTATGACTTGATCCTCTTCATTGAGGTGCATAGGCGCTTGGAATTATATTCTAAGTTCAGTTGTATGACTGTCAAAAAAACCATATGTTCCCACTTGATCTCTCACGTGAGAGTTAAAGTAAGAAGTACCCTTCATGAAAACTTTGGACTTACCAAACAGTGGTGACTCAATGGGGGTAAATCCCTATGAAATATGAGCTTCCTCAACAGCATACTTGAAGTCTTCAGATACTCCAAGTACTCAAGTTAAAGTCTTCAAATCCTCTATGTATGTGAGTTGAAACCTTCAAATCCTACAAGTATACAAGATGATGTCTTCAAATCCCCCAACCACACGAGTTGAAGCCTTCACATCCTGTAAGTATACTAGAAGAAGTCTTCAAATCCTCTATGTACACGAGTTGAAGCCTTCAAGTCTCCAAGTACACTAGTTGAGGTTTTCAAATCTTCAGGTACACTAGTTGAAGAAATCAAATCCTCCAGGTATGCAAATTGAAGTCTTCAGATCTTTTAACTACACAAGGTGAAGTCTTCAGGTTCTTCAAGTATGCAAGGTAGAGTCCTCAATTTATTCAAGTATGCAAGCTGGAGTCCTCAAATTCTTCAAGTTTGCAAGTTGAGGTAAATCTTTAAGTTGAAGTATTCAAGTCTATCAAGTTTACAAATTGAAGTCTTCAAATTCTTCAAATCTACTAATTTTAGTCTTCAAATCTTCTAAGTATGCATGTTAAAGTCTTTAAATGTTCTAAATATGCAAATTATTCGGCTTTTGGGTCAATAAGAGACTTCAAATCCTTCATTTCTTTGAATTGGAGTTTAAATCCACCATGGTTCTTCTAAGCCACTATGTGTTCGTTAGGTAAGTTCAACACAAGTACCGGTAGAAGGTTCAACTATAAATAAGCACAACTTTTAGCACACTTGGGATTGGGTGGCCCATAACATTTCAAATGAAATCTGTTTGAGTTAGCTTTGCAAAACACTTTGTTTCACCTCATTACGATGTCGAACAAACGAGTTATGATCATTTTTGTGAGACCCTCTTGTGTAGTGGTGTCAAACGAATAGCTTGACGGGCAGTGTTCCCATTTGTCAGGCTGTTTGGATGGCTTGGGGCTGGAAAGGGCGATAATTTGCCTAAGGCATATGACTCGGCTAGTGGCACAGGTAGTATGCCTTGCCACTGACCGTTTGGATGACTCGTGGGTGTGCAATAGAGGCAAGGTAGCATGGAAGAGAGTTTTGGCTAAGGGTGGTGCCACAGGCACCTTTAATGAGCCGTAGAGGCTTAGATGGCTTGTAAACCTGAATCGTGGGGTGGCCTGGCCATATTTTTGTGCCTAAGTGTGGTGCGATGAAACACTAAACGGACCGTGAAGCATCACGGCCTATGAAGTGGTCCATCAAAGTGACGAGACGTGAATTTTTTCTAAGTGTTCCCAACTCCCATTTATTTTTCTAATTACCTTTTGATGGGCACTACACACAACCCGTAAAGTGCCACACGGCTAGTCAAACCTCTAGTGAGGGAACTCTTTGTCAAATTTTCCATCCGTTGACTAATTCTTTTTTCATAAATTTTAATTACTCTAATGACCTTTTTAGACTTCCAATGCCATCTTAATCTCACCATAAGACTTAAACCCTATTCCAAAGGATCAAACTCATTACTCTCATCTCAAATACACTCTTAATTCTCTCAACAGCCTCCACCAAGACCCCAATACCTATTTCAAGGAAACTCAAGAACAAGTTTAGATTCCAAGACCCACTTCGAAGCTCCTATTCTTCCTCAACACAATTTCAAGGAACTTAAAGTCTAAGGTATGTGGGTTGATCCTAGATTTCTTCCAAGCAAGGAGATCCAAAATTATTTTCAAGAAAACCTACATAGATTTTGCTTAATTTAATTTGGGGTTTTGAATATTATGATTCCTAAAATTCTATTGGTGCATGGGTAGTGTTTATTTGATGATTTTAATTTGATTTAAACTAATATATGAGGATTTACTTTGGGTTTATGAAATTATAAGTATGCATGTTCCTCCTTTGAATTATTTATGCATGGGTGATACAATATGGATTTAAATATGAATTTAATTATGTTTCACTTCAATTTCATATAATAAATGTTGATTTTAGGTTGAGTCTTAATTACCCATGGCATTCTCTCATTGTTCGTAGCATATGTATTCATGTACATAGATTATTTTGAGAAAATATGCTATATATTAAGCCCAATTTTATTTTATGGTATGATTTTGATAAGATATTGGTTATGACAATATCGTGAGCATATATATGTCTTTGATTTTGGCTCTTTGAGCATTTTAGGTGCTTGCACCATTTTTTAAATGAATGGACTATTCCTATGCATGAGTACATTGACTATGAAATTATGTTTTGGTCTTTAAGCCTAAGAATGCATTGAAATGGTTTTGGAAGTGATCAACGTCTCTTAAAAATATGTTTATATATATACGTATATGTATTCTTGTGTGATGATGACTTAGCACCGATGGATGGAGGGTTCACTCTCTTTCCTTGAACTATGTGCCTAGCAAAGGTTTCCTTTCCTAAATGGGTGTTGTCCCGTAAGGAAAGTTGCCTTTGAAATGGGAGTTATCTCATAGCATAGGTTTCCTTTTCGAAATGGGAGTTGACCCATAAGGAAAGATGCCTCTGAAATGGGAGTTGTCCCATAAGGAGAAGAAATAATATAATTTGGTGTGCTATTTGTGAAAATCCTATCCGAAATGGGAGTTGTCCCACAATAAAGGTTACTTCATGCGAAGTGGGAGTTGTCCTATAAGGTGAAGTATGGTCTACCCTTGGCAAGTAGACTGCCTCTTTACCGATAAGGGGATTTTATCAACATTCCAAGTAATAGCTCGTGTGGTCTTACTCATGTTGGTTAAGGTCACATCCCCATTATATATTAGCATCGCTTGCAGTTTATGCATCATGAACTTCATAGCATCTTGTTATATTATTTTCCTTGATATTAATTATTTCTATATTTTGTGAAAAAATCTGTAGGAGTCAGATAAGTTGCGATCAAGGTTAAGATGTCTTGGCCCCCGATCCATCTATGTAGAGGCAATATTGGACACCTTGTAAACCTCTTTATGATATATGTTATGAGTTATGGTTGAGTCTATATTATGTATTTTGTTATCTTTGAGTATTGATACGTGACTAGACCTTATGTTGATGGAAAGATCCTATGTCCCGAATTGCCCCCATAGCATGAGTCCTACATACCTGCCCATTAGTATTTATGTGTTATATGTTATGTGAACTCATGTTAACCCTTTCCCTATGATGCTCCCATAGCATGAGTCCTACTTTCCCATCCCTTAGAACTATGTGTTGATTGTTGATTACGCTTCCAAATCGATGATGCGAGTTTTGGTATCTTGAGGCATGCTTAGGGACTCTCGGGTTCCCATACACCATGTCACATCTAGGCCCTAGATCTGGCTCATGACAACCAATGTTTTTTGTGAATAAGAAAGAAGGTTCTCTTAGATGGAGGAACTTTGCATCTAGTCTGCGATGCGCCAAAGGTGCGAACCAGTGTATTGTTTTCCTTGGTTTTTCATATCGGCCCAAGGGCCTTGGGTCATGACCTCATGCCCGTACCCTCTACCAAGGATTGATGACCTTTTTGATCAACTTCAAGGGGATAATCACTTTTCTAAGATTGATCTACGATTTGGGTATCACCAAGTGAAAGTGAGGGAGTGTGACATTCCCAAGATAGCTTTTCAGACTAGATATGGGCACTTTGAGTTTGTGGCTATGTCTTTTGGGTTGACTAATGCACTGGCTATATTTATGGATCTCATGAATAGGGTCTTTAAACCCTACCTTAACTTATTTGTGGTGGGTTTTATTGATGATGATTTGATCTATTCCCATAGTGAGGAGGAGCATGTCAATCTCTTAAGGGTGGTGTTGCAAATCTTGAGGGAGGAGAGGTTGTATGCAAAGTATGAGAAAAGTGGGTTTTGGTTGAAAGAGGTTGCATTTTTAGGACATGTAGTATTGGGTGATGGTATTAAGGTGGATCCTAAGAAAATGGAGGTGATTAGAAATTGGCCTAGACCTTTGACTCCATCGGACATTAGAAACTTCTTGGGTTTTGTGGGTTATTACTGGAGGTTTGTGAATTGTTTCTTTTCTATTGCTTCTTCTATGACTAAATTAATATAAAAGAAGGCAAAATTTGTGTGGGCCAATGAGTGTAAAAAAGAGTTTCCAAACTTTGACAGATAAGCTTATCTTCGCTCCTATATTGGCTCTACCAGAAGAGTTACAAGGATTTATGGTTGTTGATGATTCTAAATCTTCATTTTTTGAAGTAGTTAAATTAATAAAATATCTTGATCACGCTTGCTAGAGTTGAGGACCATGGTGAAGGATGGTAGAGTGTAGGTTTTCTCCCAAGGGGGAGATGGTATCTTAGGTACCAAGGTAGACTATGTGTGCCTAATATTGATGACTTGAGGGTGTTGATTTTGAGAAAGGCTCATGATTTATCCTATCCTATTCTTCCCGATTCCATGAGAACGGTTATAGAGTACAGGGAGGTATCTTGGTAAGGTTTGTGAGGTGGACTTGTTAGGTCTGGATTCGATTATGGCAGTTTTGGAGAAGATGAGGTTGATAGGGGAAAGATTAAAGATAGCCCAAAGTAGACAAAAGTCCTATTACGATGTAAGAAGAAGAGAAGTTGAGTTTAAGGTTGGTGATTGGGTCTATCTAAAGGTCTCACCCATGAATGTTGTTGTTTCGTTTGGCAAAAAGTTAAAATTATGCCCAAGGTTTGTGGGTCCTTATAAAGTTTTGAGGAGGATTGGTAAGGTTGCATATAAGTCGGAGTTACCCATGGAGATGTACATAGTACATCAGGTCTGCCATGTATCCATGTTCAGAAAGTGTATGGATGACTAACGTGCTATAGTGCCCTTGGATGTTATGGTTGTTGTAGAAGATATTTTGATTTATGAGGAGGTCCTGGTGGAGATTTTGGATAGACAAGTGAAGAGGTTGAGGAAAAAAGATGTAACTTCCATCAAGCTCCTTTAGAGGAACCAACAAGTTGAAAGTGCCACATGGGAAGCTGTGGCGGACATGAGAAAGAGATATCCATATCTCTTCCACTCTACTCAAGCCAAAGGTACTAATTTAAGTTCCCCTATATGATTTCAGGTCTTATGTTTCATCCCTTATGTCATTCTGCATGCATTCATGTTTATGATAAGAAGTTTATGGTGATTTCTAACATTCATGTTGAGATTTTCTAAAATGATGTTTATGTACATTTGTTGCATTCATGTTGGGATAAAATCTTCCCCATTACTTCTCTTATGTATGTATCTTTGACATTCGGGGATGAATGTTCCCAAGGGGGAGATACTGAAACGCCCTAAAAACGCCTCAAAAAATATGCTTTGGATATACATTTTCTTGACAGTCGGGGATGAATGTTCCCAAGGAGAAGATATGGAAACACCCCAAAAAGTGTCCGAAAATGTGCCTCGAAAATGCTCATAATCGTAATTTCCATATATCTCAAATTTCGTGCGTGATATCAAAAATCCGACTTCATATTCTTGATCATGGGGCAGAATTGAGTAGAGAATGCTATAACCCCAATTTTAGAGGACCCGTAGCGAAAAATAATTTTCACAAAAAATTGATTTCTAGTGGCCATCGGGGCCATAGGCGCGGATTAATGTTGGAGGAACTTTGCATCTAGTCTGCGATGCGCCAAAGGTGCGAACCAGTGTATTGTTTTCCTTGGTTTTTCATATCGGCCCAAGGGCCTTGGGTCATGACCTCATGCCCACTTATGCGTGAAAACACTTATACTTAGCCATTTTTTAACTCTATATCACTCAAAACCCTCTCCAATACTTAACCAAATATTTCACCCAAATTCAAGTGTCTGAAGCTTAATTCCGGATCTTAAGAACTCCATTCAAGCATCAAGTCTCTTTCAAGTCTACATCCAACAATCTCTAAATTTAGGTATGTGGGTTTCATCCATTGGGTCCTTTCACACATGGAGCCCAATCTCTATTTTTATAAAAATTGCATATTTGCAAATTATATTATCTATGGGTATCTTCTATTATGGATTTTGAGTATAAATTATGTTTGGGTTTTATGAAATATTGATTTATTATTCATGACTATATATTTCAAGCCTGTACTATGAATGGGTTTTGTCTATTGAGACTATTCATGTTTTGAGCTATGAAACTATGATCTATTGTGAGATTTGATGATAAATTTTAAGGTATCTTACATGAGGGTTTTTCTATATGTTGGTGGGTTTGATTTGCATTGAGTTTTTGCATATTATTATACTCTTGAATTGCACGATTTTGAACAAGCATTTACACCCACCAAGTGTTTGATAAAATATCAAGTCAAGATATCTCAAGTTAATTACATGTTTTATGAGTCAAGCGACTTCATGATGATTTTGGGCATTCAAAAATATGTTGAATTCATAAAAATATCTATGATGTTGTAAATTCCGAATTAAGCCCTTTTTTAATGATTTTACCTCTTGTGGGCCTTTAATATTAATGCAAGGATATGTTTGATGATGATCTATTCTTATGTTTTAAAGTTAGGCTCACCATTAGAGGTCAAAGATGTTTTAGAGCTACTCATGTCATGTTTCCATGTTTCTTACAAATTGCTAAAGTGTGATTATTTCAATTATTCCATGGGTTTAGGCTTAGCACTGATAGATGGAGGGTTTCCTCTCTTTTCGGAAACTATGTGCCAACATAATAGTATACTTTATTACTTTACTAATGGATCCATTTAGTGCACACTCTCTTGAGGTTCTTCCCGAAATTGTTCGTGTTCCTATAAGGCGAAGTTTCTCGTAAAATTTATTCCAAAATGGGTCATATTCCCATAAGGAGGGTTACTTCATATGAAATGGATCATGTTAACGTAAGGTGAAGTGTTGGTTTACCTTGGCAAGTAGACCACCTCTTTATCGATGTGGGATAATCATCGGGAATGTAAGTTGCAGCTCACTTTGTCTTATTCTTTGTTGGTTGAGGTCTCTTCCCACATATGTATTATGATCTATACAAGTTGAATGATTTACCAGCATGTTTTAGTTTAAGCATTGACTATGCATGCCATATTGAGATTACACTTATCAATTGTCTATTATTATGTATTTTGATAATAATGGCTTATGTCTTGTTGCATTGCATCCGACATACTTAAGGAGGGTTACTTCATATGAAATGGATCATGTTAACGTAAGGTGAAGTGTTGGTTTGCCTTGGCAAGTAGACCACCTCTTTATCGATGTGGGATAATCATCGGGAATGTAAGTTGCAGCTCACTTTGTCTTATTCTTTGTTGGTTGAGGTCTCTTCCCACATATGTATTATGATCTATACTAGTTGAATGATTTACCAGCATGTTTTAGTTTAAGCATTGACTATGCATGCTATATTGAGATTACACTTATCAATTGTCTATTATTATGTATTTTGATAATAATGGCTTATGTCTTGTTGCATTGCATCCGACATACTTAGTACATTCAAACATACTAACGCATACTTTATGCGTACATGATATCACTATGTAGGGACCGGAGCTCCTCTTGATCATCCTCCACGTGGCTAGTGAGATACTTCAAAGACAAACTTGGTGAGTCCTCAAGTTCGAGGACACCATCTACTTTTCTCTTGTTATTTCAAAGACTTCTTTATGTTGAACATTTGACATTAAGATGAGGGTGAGCCCGGAAAGTGTCTTGGCCCTTGCTCCATTCCAAGTATAGAGGTGTATGTTTGATATTATGATGTTATCGTGTTATGAGCTTGACTTTTATCCTTTGTTTATATTCAAGACTTCCATTAGTTCCCACTTTCCATTTTATATATCTCTTGTTATTGTTTACTTTACTTCCGCTATCAAGGATGTGTGATTATTATGCAAAGAGACTTGTTTGGTCCCTTTGGATTCCCATTCGCCATGTCACGTCTAGGACCCAGGCTTGGTTCGTGACACATGTCTAGGCCCTAGGCTTGGGTAGTGACAGTCTTTGCTCCGAAAAATTATCTTTTGATCCGGTTGTTCTAAAATTAAACCAAGACTATTTTTCATAGAGTTGTTCGTGCTGATCACTATTCTAGCCTTGAATTTGCCAAAAAAAATTGGGAAGATATATTGTGCAAGTGTTCTCTCATCTAGGGTTAATTTGATAATTTTATAGGGTATAACTCCCTATCCTCTTGAAACACACTCTAAGGGAAGGCAACACATTGGCTTTTTTTGTTTAGCTATTTTTTATCTGTTAATTTTGCAAGTATTTACATGGTGGAGAACTTTCAAGATATTATAATTCTAGCAAATAAAATTGTGAATATGGATAAAATTAGTTTGCCTCATTCAAGGCTTACTCCAATAAACCACATAAAGTACATTTCAATTGCACCTGTTGTTTACGTTGTTTTTGCCCGAAAGAAGAGGAATCATTAAACTTTCTTGTTGCATATCTTTGTTATTCTGATCAACAACATCATTAAATTAATTTGGATGAATGTTGAAATCGAACATCATAAGCATCACTTAATGAATTGCCTTTTCTTATTCTCCTCCCTCTCCCTCTTCCTCTTCCTTTCTAGTAGTAAAATTCAAAACATTCTGGATTGCCCTCATCTGGAGAGTCAATGAGGGATTGCACGTGTTTACCACGTCAAACCAAAATTTTAAAAACTCCCAAATTTGATTCAAAAAGAAATTCTCACATCTGTGATACCATTAACTCTTCAATAATGGTGACATTTTTCAATAGATCTTTGCAAATTCCACATGTCAAAACACTCTTCAACATCTCTTGCCATCTAATTAAATTATCCATCTTCCTTATATATTGAGAAAAAAAAACTAATAAAAGAAAGTCAAATCAAGTATTTATTTTTTCTTAATTGTAAACCTATACATTCCATTCTTTGCATGTAAACTCTATCCTAAAAAATCCATATAAGGAGAGCAACAAATTAAAAAAAGTACCTAGTTTTCTTGAATCATTATTTAGCATATAGAATAAAACAAACAAAGAACAATGGATATATACAGGGAAATGATAGGTTTGGCAACGAAGTAAGTAGTATGTGTGAAAAGTAGTATGTGTGAAAAGTACTAGATTAAGTAGTATGTGTGAAAAGGTTTTTTGAATTTTAAAAAATAATGATGTTGTCATGACCCAAGCCTAGGGCCTAGACGTGACACAGTGAATGGAAACCCGAAGGGACCCAAACAAGCCTTTTAGCATATCAATCACAAAACTTTGGTCATGGAAACATAGTAAACAACTACAAGAGGTAGAAAACAAGGGAAGTGGAACTAAGGGAAGTATTTGATGATCATAAAAGCATAAAGAGTCAATCTTATAGCATAAGTACATCATAATATTCTAAAAACACCTCTAACATAGAATGGAGCGGGGGCCAAGACACTTTCTGGGCTCACCCTCATAATAACAAGTGTTCAACAAAAGAAGTCTCAATATAGCAAGAGTAGTAAAGATAGTGTTCCCGGACTTGAGGGCTCACCAAAGCTTATCTTCAAAGAATCTCACTAGCCACATGGAGGATGATCAAGAGGAGGTTCGGTCCCTACATGGGAATATCATGTATGCATAAAGTATACATTAGTACATTTGAATGTACTAAGTATGTAGGATGTAATTCAACAAATATAAGCCGATATATTCAAAATGTATAGTAATAAGCAATCGATAATTGAGATCCCAATATGGCATGCATGGTTGATGCATGAAGTAAAACATGCTTGTACATCGTTCAACTTGCATAGGACATAATACATGTGTGGGATGAGACATTAACCGATAAAGAATAAGACTAAGTGAGCTATAACTTGAAATTCCGATGATTACCCCTCATCAGTAAAGAAGTGGTCTACTTGCCAAGGTAAACCATACTTCACCTTACGGGAACCTGTCCTATTTTAGAGAAGAAATATTAGAACCTGTCCCATTTCAAGGTGAATTTTATGATAAAGTGCACTAAATGGATTCACTAGTATAGCAGGGTTAAGAATAATCCTATGTTGGCATATTGTTTGAGGAAAAGAGTATGGACCCTTGAAGATAGTCTACGCCGACATTCAATCCATCGATGCTAAGTTTAATCCCACGTACTACTTGAAATAATCATAGCTTTAATAACTTGTAAGAAACGTGAAAACATGACATGAGTAGATCATAAATATGTTTCACCTCTAATGGTGACCCTAACTTGAAATATAAGAGTATAATAATAATACATGAACATTTTTTAACATGAATGGCTCATAAGAGGTAAAATCTTGAAAATAGCGCTAAACGTCATATGTGCACAATCATAGATAATTTCATGAATTCAAATCATACTTGAAAGCCCATAGTCATCATGATGTCACTTGTCTTGTAAAACATGTAAATAACTTGAGAATTCTTGACTTGACATTCCATCGAACACTTGGTGGACACATTTGAGTACATGTTCAAATCATGTAAAATTGCAAAAGTATGGATCATGAAATAGTGAAATCAATGCATTTTAAAGTCATGTAAATTGGACCACCAACACCATGGTAAAACCCCATCATGGTTACATGTAAATCCTATAAAAACTTCACAATAGTTGATAGATTTCATAGCTTTAATCATGTATTGTCTCAATAGACAAAGATTAATTCGTAGTATAAGCTTAAAGTAGATATTCATGCATAATCAACAATATTTGACAAAACCTCAACATATTTCATGCTCATATTTTATAATAATAGATACCCATAAGTAATACAACTTCAAATCATGCAATTCTCATAAAATAGGAAGGTTGGGTTCCATGGATGAAAGGACCCGATGGATGAAACCCCCATACCTTAAAAATGGGTTTTCTTAATGTAGACTTGAAGGAGACTTGAAGCTTTAATGGAGTTCTTGTAATTCGGAATTAAGCTTGAGACACTTGAACTTGGATGGGAATTTTGATCAAATGGTTGAGAGGTTTTAGAGAGGGTTTTTGAGTGATATGGAGTTGAAAAATGGCTAAGTATCGGTGATTTCACGTTAAGTGGGCATGGTTCCATGACCCCAATGCCATTAGACCGAAAAAAAAAATTAAGAAAGTGCTAACACAGCTCTGCGATGGGACCGCATCGCGGAGCCACCGCATACGTTTTGCTACGGGTCTTCTAAAATCCAAGTTATACCCATCTCCCACTCAATTATGCCCCTTAATCATGAAAATGAGGTTGAATTTTTGATATCATGTACGGATTTTGAGATATATAGAAATTATGATTATGGGCATTTTTGAAGAACATTAGGGCATTTTAATATCTCCCCCTTAGGAACATTCATCCCCGAATGTCAAAGGACATATATAAGAAAAGTAATCATGTAGATTTCAGCCCAACATGAATGCAACAATTACAATTAAACATTGTTTTCAAAAATCACAAAATGAATGCCAAAATCACCATAAACTTGTTGCCATAATCATGACTTAATGCAACATGATATGAGGGCTGAAACTTAGGACTTCAAATCAGTGATAGGACTTAATTTTTTATCTTAAGCGTGAATAGAATGAAAGAGGTACGGATATCACTTTTTCAAGTTAGGTCCAATTCCCTAAGTGACATTTTTGACTTGTTGATTCCTCCAAAGAACCTTGACGGATGCTACACCTTTGTCCTTCAACCTCTTCGTTTGTCTATCCAATATCTCAAGTGGGACCTCCTCATAGGTCAAACTATCTCCCACAACACCCACAACTTCTAAGGGCATTATAGCACTTGGGTAACCCACACACTTCCTCAATATCGATACATGGAAGACCTAATGAAACATGTCCATATCCATAGGCAACTCCAACTCATAGGCAGCCTTATCAATTCTTCTCAAAACTCTTTAAGGACCCACAAATCTTGGGCTCAATTTACCCAAATCAGACCATGCCCTTTGTCGATGAGATCTTCAAGTAAACCCAATCACCAACCTCACCATGGTACCTCCCCATAGTCTTTATCTATTCTCATAGAATTAGAAAGAATAGACTAAAATGAATCATGTGCCTCTTTCAAAATCAACTCTCTCAAGTCATCAACATTAGGCACACACAATCTACCTTGGTACCTAAGGGTACCATCTCCCACTTGGGAGAAAACCTCCCCTTTACCCCTTTCTACCAAGGCATTCAACTCTAGCAAAGCGGGATCAAGATCTTGTTTTTCTTTTACCTCCTCAATCAATGACGATTTAGAACCATCAACAACCATTACACCACCATTTTCCACTTCATTTAACCTAACCCTCAACCTAGCCAACCAGTGAACATCTCTAGCCACTTCTTTGCCACCATCATCAATATGAGCTAGGCTACCCATGGACTCTCTACATAGAGCATCAGCCACAACATTAACTTTGTCCGGGTGATAATGCACACTCATGTAACAATCCTTTAGAAACTCTAACCACTTTCGTTGTCTCAAGTTATGATCTTTTTGTGAACACCTATTAGAGACTCGTATGATTGGTAAACACATCAACATGGACCCCATATAAGTAATGATGCCAAATTTTCAAAGCAAACACCATGGCCGCCAATTCAAGATCATGGGTGGGATAATTATTCTCATGCACTTTAAGTTGTTCAAAGGCATATGCTATCACCTTATCGTTTTGTATCAACACACACGTGAAACTGATTCTAGAAGCATCACAATAAACCACAAACCCCTTTAACCCTTCCAGTAAGGCCAAAAATAGAAGCAAAGACAAGCTTATCCTTCAAGGTTTGGGAACTCTTTTCACACTTATCGATCTAAACAAACTTTGCCTTCTTTTGGGTCAACTTAGTCATAGGAAAAGCAATAGAAGAAATCTCACAAACCTCTAGTAATAACCCGCCAAACCCAAGAAACTCCTAATGTATGATGGAGTCAATGGTCTAGGCTAATTTCTAATCATCTCTATCTTCTTAAGTTCCACCTTAGTATTATCACCAGACACTACATGCCCTAAAAATGCAACTTCTTTTAACCAAAACTCACATTTTTTCTATTTAGCATGCAACTTCTCATCCCTCAAGATTTCCAACACCAACCTCAAGTGATTCACATGCTCCCCCTAATTATAGGAATAAATCAAGACCCAATTCATATGGTTTAAAGACCCCATTCATATGATCCTTAAATATAGTCGGTGCATTGGTCAACCTAAAAGACATAACCACAAATTCAAAATGCCCATATCTAGTCCAAAAAGTTGTCTTGGGAATATCACACTCCCTCACTTTAACTTGGTGGTAACCAAAATGAAGATCAATCTTAGAAAAATGACTAGCCCCTTGAATTTGATCAAAAAGGTTATCATCCTTGGTAAAGGATACTTTTTCTTTACAGTGACCCTATTAAGTTGCCGATAATCAATGCACATTCTAAGAGAACCATCCTTTATGATCACAAACAACACCAGTGCATCCTAAGATGATTTACTAGGCCTTATGAAACCCTTTTCCAATAAATCTTTTAATTGGCCCTTCAACTCCTTCAACACCTTCAACTCTACCGGGGTCATATGGTAAGGGGGAATAGAAATGGGTTGTGTACTAGGAAATGAGGTCTATACCAAAGTCTATTTCCTTTTTGGGAGAAACACCGGGTAGCTCATCGAGAAAGACATCAAGAAACTCATTAACCACCAGAACCGAATCAATAGGAAGGACTTTGGACTCAACAGCCCCAACCCTCACAAAATGATAGAGACAACCCTTATAAATCAACTTTAGGACTTTAAGACAAGAAATGAATCTACCTTTAACCATCACATCATGACTTTCCCACTCAAGGATGGGCTCGTTAGGGAATTGGAATTTAACCTTATGTGTTCTACAATCAATAGAAGCATAATATGCATGCAAATAATCCATCCCAAGAATGACATCAAAATCCACCATATCTAATTCACCAAAATCACAAAGCAAGATTTTATGCAAAATGAACACGGAATAATTTCTATAGACTCTTCTAGCAACAATGGATTCACAAACAGGGGTAGACATTGAACACAACAATTCGGGACTAACAGGACATTTTTTGGCTAAAAAAAAGAGTAATAAAAGAAAGAGTGGCACCCCTGTCTATTAATGCATAAACATCAAAATCAAAAACCTTTAACACACCTGTGAAGCACCATGCCAAGTCTAGTGACCCCTAGAGGGGTATGGTTAGGAACATCATCGGCAATCTTCATAATTCCTAGCAACCCATGGACAATATTTCGACTTATGATCCTTTGTGCCACACTTAAAGCATGTACTCGAACAGGCCAAACAATCTCCCTGATGGTACTTTCCACACTTATGGGATGGAGGAGAGGCTTGAACACCAACAACCTTGCCTTTTGTTTGAGTATATGGACAATCAACAACCTTGTGGCATATGTTGCCTCACCAAAAGCATACACCCGTTTTCCTCCAATATGTGCCACTATGATATCTCCCACACTTCGGGCACCTAGGATGGATCACTCCACCATTGCCACTAGGCTTAGCATAGAGAAGCCTACCTTCAAATTGAGCCCTTCTCCTCCCTTCCTTTGAGGCCACCGGGTAATCTCTCATCTTATACCCAATATCGCCACACTTGAAACAATCTTCTATGCCTACCAAACATCTTCCTTGATGCTTCTTGCCACACCATTGATAGGTGGCAAAAGAGATCCTCTTTTTCTTGTACTTAGGAACCGGTAGACTAGTAATAGATGAGGCACCACCAACTTGGGCCTTTTTAGCCTCCCTGTCCTTTTTCTTATCCCTTGAAGTCTCGAGAATAGCCACTTGTTGATTAAGTTAAGCGATTACAACCTTGGCCAATAGCCATAGAGCATTACGAACCTCTATATTTGACATACCACCATTGAGAAGTTGACACCCAAATGAGAGATGGTCACAACCTTGTCCACCACCCTGAATAGCTTGAGACATGTTCTAAAATAAAATGATTATAAATGAAAAATAAGCCTTAGAGGACCTAGCTCTACTGCACGATATAGATCTTGAAGAAGGAAAACATTTTCTAAAATGCCTCAAAGCCTCTTACTTATAGTTGTGGTGAGCCTCACAATAACAAATAAAACTCTAATTGACGAGTTGTGTTGGATTCCAAGGACCATTAACAACCTAGTGCTCTGATACCAAATTTGTCATGACCCAAGCCTAGGGCCTAGATGTACACGGCGAATAGAACCCAAAGGGACCCAAATAAGCCTCTTAGCATATTAATTACACATTCTTGGTCGCAGAAGCATAGTAAACAACTACAAGAGGTATAAAAAAAGGGAAGAGAGACTAAGGGAAGTATTTCATAATCTTAAAAGCATAAAGAGTCAAGCTTATAGCATAAATACATCATAATATTCCAACAACACCTCTAACATAGAATGGTGCAGAGGTCGAGACATTTTTCGGACTCACCTTCATAATAACAAGTGTTCTACAAAAGAAGTATAAATATAGCATGAGTAGTAAAGATAGTGTCCCTGGACTTGAGGGCTGACCAAAGCTTTTCTTAAAAGAATCTCACTGCCATGTGGAGGATGATCAAGAGGAGCTTCGGTCCCTACATGATGATGTCATGTAGGAATAAAGTCTGTGTTAGTACATTTGAATATTCTAAGTATGTAGGATACAATGCAACAAACATAAGTCGATATGGTCAAAATGCATAGTAATAGGCAATAGATAAGTGAGATCCCAATATGGCATGCATGGTTGATTCTTGAAGTAAAACATGCTTGTAAAATCATTCAACTTGCATAGGACATAATACATGTGTGGGAAAAGACCTTAACTGACAATGAATAAGACCAAGCACAACTTTGAATACTGATGATTACCCCTCATCGGTAAAGAGGTGTTCTACTTGCCAAAGTAAACCATACATCACCTTACGAGAGCCTGTCCCATTTTTGAGAAGTGACCCCCTTATGGGAACCTGTACATTTTGGTGTGGATTTCATGATAAAATGTACTAAATAGATCCATTAGTATAGCAAGAGTAAAGTGTAATCCTATGTTGGCACAAAGTTTGAGAAAAGGAGTATGGACCATTGAAGATAGTGCATGCCGACATCCAATCCATCGGTGCTAAGTATAATCCCACGGAATGCTTGAAATAATCAATGCTTTAATTTAAATAACTTGTAAGAAACACGGAAACATGAAATGAGTAGCTCATAAACATGTTTGACCTCTAATTGTGAGCCTAACTTGAAACATGAGAGTATAAAAATAATATATGAACCCTTGCTTTAACATGAATGGCTCAATAGAGGTAAAATCTTAAAAATAGAGCTTAACTTCATAGTTGCACAATCATAGATAATTTCATGAATTCGTAACATACTTGAAAGCCCATATTCATCATGAAGTCAAATGACTTGTAAAATATTTAATAACTTGAGAATTCTTGACTTGACATTTTATCGAACACTTGGTGGTCACATATGAGTACATGTTCAAATCATGCAAAATGCAAGAGTATGGATCATGAAATAGTAAAATCAATACATCTTAAAGTTATGTAAATCAGCCCACCAACATCATGGTAAAACCCCATCATGGGTAGTTGTAAATCATATCAAAATTTCACAATAGTTCATAGATTTCATAGCTTGAATCATGTATAGTCTCAATATACAAAGATTAATTCATAGTATAAGATTAAAATAGATATTCATGGTGATCAACAATATTTGACAAAATCCCAACATATTTCATGCTCATATTTCATAATAATAGATACCCATAAGTAATACAACTTGAAATCATGCAATTTTTATAAAAATAGGAAGGTTGGGCTCCATGGGTGAAAGTACCCAATGGATGAAACCCCTATACCTTAAACATGGGTTTTCTTAATGTAGAATTGTTATGCTTGAGACAATTGAACTTGGATGGAAATTTTTATAAAATGGTTGAGAGGTTTTAAAGAGGGTTTTTGAGTGATATTGAGTTGAAAAATTGCTAAGTATTGGTAATTTCATACTTAAGTGGGCGTGGGTCCATGACCCCAATGCCCTTAGGTTGAAATAGAAAATTAAGGACGTGCTAACACTGCTCTGCGATGGGTCCGCGTTGCGGATCCATCGTGCACTGTCACCTTTCCAAAATATTTTGTGAAAATTATTTTTCGCTACGGATCTTCTAAAATCTGGGTCATACCCATTACCCACTCAATTTTGCTCCATGATCACGAATATGAAGTTAAATTTTTGATATCACACACAGATTTTAAGATAAATGGAAATTACGATTATGGCCATTTTAGAAGCACATTTTAGGGGCGCTTTAGATATGAACAAATTAGTTTTATGTATATGATAATAATAATTATCAAACTCAACTATTTCTCTTGTGGCTTCTAATATCATGAATGATACAAGGAGACTTTGCCCTTTCAAAATTTAGTTAAGACCCTATATATGTATACTATGGCTTACCATTATTTGGAGAGTCAATAAGGAAAATTTTCAGTATTTAGTAGGATAATTGAACCTGAAAAGGATCCTTGGCTACTATACACTTAGATATTAATAGTAATCTATATCTATATTATTACTAGTTTTGGGTAAGTGCATTGCATGTGTGCGTCATGTCAATATAAAAATTGCATTTAATAATGTAGGCAACTTTACCATTACCTGCCATGAAGATAGACAGACCTCCTCAATGACCTTGTGCTTGATGAGAGTTAAGAAAAGCATTGGGAAAAATGTAAAAAACCATAAGATATTAAAGATCCTGAAACATTAGTATAAATAATAAACTATTCAAGCTTTTTAAGATAGTAAAAAAGAATAATTTATCAAATTCACTTAAAAAAAGAGAAAACCAAAAAAGTACCCCAAAAAAATTGAAAAGTATAGAATTAAACTTACTGTTTATCACATGCAACTAAATTGAACCAACTAGAATGTGCTCTTTTATTCAATACAACAGAACTACCACGGCTTGTACATCTTGCTGTCTCAATAGTAACTCCAACTTGAGCTACATTAATATTTGTTCCACCATCACCATCATCGTTAGCAGGACCAAGAACAGTAGGAGGGATTGTTTAATTTTTTTTCTTTTTTCACCTCGTCCTTTTTTCTCTTTTTCTTTGTTAGTATTATTACTATTACTAATTTAGGGTGCTTCTATAGCTTGAACAAAAATTAATTTTTGAAGAACACTTGTTTGCTAAATTTGGGTTCCTCAAATTTTGGGGAAGGCACATGCTCCTCATCATCTTCTTTATCATCATCGTCCACATTCTCATGATCTTCATGATCATCAAGATTGATTAGTGGAGTCCTGTTCAACTTTTGAATAGGCTCTTTGCCTTTGGATAATTTGTTGAAATTGTCCAAAGTGAAGAGTCAATTAACAACTATAGATTAGTCTTTTTTTATGTATATGTTAATTCCTTAACTTATTCGTGTTCAAATACTTTAAATTCCCTTAGTGAATAAAAAGTGTACTAACTCTTGTGATCTCTTATTGATAGTTAAGAGTAACGCTTGATATGCTCCTCAGTCCACAAACAAAAACAAAAGTATTGAACCATTGGATGGGTTGAATGACTTGAGGAAACCATAGAACAAATTGGTAACAAAAGGTTTCACTTTGGGCAATTCTAACAAATTATCCAAGGCCAAAGAGTATATTCCAAAGTTTATTAGGTCTCCAATAATCAATCTTCATGATCATGAAGATCATAAGGACGTGGACGATGATGATGAAGAAAATATCGAGGAGTATATGACTTCCCCAAAATTTAAGGAACACATAGCTAGCAAACAAAATGTTGGTCAAAAATTAGTTATTGTTCAAGCTATAGAAGAACATTCAATTAGTAAAAGTAATAATACTAACAAAAGACAAAGGAGAAAAGGACAACATGGAAGAGAGAAAAAAAGAAACAAAGAATCTTTCTCCTGCCCCTGCTCCTACTCCTGCCCCTTCTCCTGCCCTTGGTCCTCCTCCTGCTCCTACTCCTGCTCCTGCTCCTGCTCCTGCTAGCGGTGGTAGTGATGGTGGAACAAATTTTAATGTGGCAAAAATTAGAGTTACTACTGAGGCAGTAGGAGGTACAAGTAGTGGTACTACTCGAGTACTAAATGAAAGAGTCCATTCAATTTGGTTAAATATTCTTGCATGTTTTAACGAGTGAGTTTAATTCTATCCCTTATATTTTTTTTGTTGGGTAACCTAAAAAGATCTAAAGGTATAGAATTAAACTCACTCTTTATCATATGCAACCAAATTAAACCAAATGGGATGGACTCTTTCATTTAGTACTCTAGAACTACACTACTTTTCCACCATTAATTACCACCATCGTCAGCATGAGCAAGAGCAGGAGGAGGATTGTTTGTTTCTTTTTTCTTTTTTCTTTTTTCTACCTTATCCTTTTTTTCCTTTTTCTTTGTCATTATTAATACTATTACTAATTTATGGTGCTTCTACTTCTTTAACAACAACTAATTATTGAACAACATTTTGTTTACTAAATTTGTGTTCCTTAAATTTTGGGGAAGGCACATACTCCCGATCACCTTCTTTATCATCATTATCCACATCCTCATGATCTTCATGATCATTAAGATTTATTAGTGGAGTCCTATTGAACTTTTCAACAGGCTCTTTGCCTTTGGATAATTTGTTACAATTTCCCAAAGTGAGAGTCAATTGACAACTATAGATTAGTTTTTTTATGTATAAGTTGAATTTCTTAACTTGTTCATGTTCAAAATACTTTGAATTCTCTTAGTGAATAAAAAGTGTACTTACTCTTGTGATCTCTTGTTGAAGCTCAAGAGTAATGCAAGATATGTTGTTGCGTCCTCAAAGAAAAATAAAAGTATTGAACCATTGGATGGGTTGAATGAATTATGGAAACCATTGAACAAATTGGTAACAAAAGGTTTTACTTTGGACAATTCTAACAAACTATCCGAGGCTAAAGAGCATGTTCCAAAGTTCATCAGGACTCCACTAATCAGTTTTGATGATCATGAAGATCATGAGGACGTGGACGATGATGATGAGAAATGACGAGGAGTATATGACTTCCCTAAAATTCAAGGAACACAAAATTAGCAAACAAAATGTTGTTCAAAAATCAGTTGTTGTTTCAGCTACAGAAGAACCATAAATTTGTATAAGTAAGAATACTGACAAAAGAAAAGGGAGTAAAGGACAATGTGAAAGAAAGAAAAAAGAAACAAAGAATCTTTCTCCTACTCCTACTCCTGCTGGCTGTGATGGTGATGGTGGAACAAATATTAATGTGGAAAAAGCGAGAGTTACTACTGAGAAAGCAGGAGGTACAAGTAGTGGTAGTACTCGAGTAAGGAATGAAATAGCCCATCCCATTTGGTTAAATTTGCTAGCATGTGATTAACAGTGAGTTTAATTTCATCACTTATATTATTTTTTTTGGGTAACCCCAAAATATTGAAAGGTATAGAATTAAACTCACTGCTTATCATATGAGACCACATTAGCTCCAACTTATGCCACATTAATATGTGTTCCACCATCATGATAACCGTTGGTAAGAGCAAGTGCTAGAGGAGGATTATTTGTTTTTTTATCTTGTTGAAAGTGAAGAGTAGTGTTGGATATGATGTTTAGTCCTCAAAAAAAGGTTTCACTTTGGACAATTCTAATAAATTATCCAAGGCCAAATAGAACGTTCCAAAGTACATCAGGACTCCAATGATCAATCTTGATGATCATGAAGATAATAAGGACGTGGATGATGATAATGAAGAAAATGACGAAGATTATATGACATTCCCAAAATTTAAGGAACATATAGTTAGCAAACAAATTATTGGTCAAAAATCAGTTGTTGTTCAAGCTATAGAAGCACCATCAATTATTAAAAGTTATAATACTGACAAAAGAAAATGCAGAAAGTTTCAATGTATTAGAAAGAAAAAAGAAATAAAGAATCCTGCTCCTGCTCCTGCTGGCAGTGGTGATGATGGTAGAACAAATATTAATGAGGCAAAAGTTGGAGTTACTATTGAGACAACAGGAGGTACAAGTTGTGGTAGTACTCGAGTACTGAATGAAAGAGTCCATCCCACTTGGTTATTTTTTTCTTGCATGTGATAAGGAGTGAGTTTAATTCTATCCCTTATATTTTTTTGTTAGGTAACCCCAAAAAAATTGAAAGATATAAAATTAAACTCACTACTTATCATATGCAAATTAAATAAAATCAAATGGGATGGACTCTTTCGTTCAGTACTCTAGAACTACCACTACTTGTACCTCTTGTTGTCTCAATAGTAACTCCAACTTGTACCACATTAATATTTGTTTCACCCACTAGTACTGTCAATAGGAGCAAGAGTAGGATGAGGATTATTTGTATTTTTTTTTCTAACTTGTCCTTTTTCCCTTTTCCTTTGTCATTATTAATAGTATTACTAATTTATGGTGCTTTTATAGTTTCAATAACAAGTAGTTTCTGAACAACATTTTTTTTTGCTAAATTAGTATTTCTTAAATTTTGGGGAAGGCACATACTCCTCATCATCTTCTTTATCATCATCGACCACATCATCATGATCTTCACGATCATCAAGAGTGATTAGTGGAATCCTGTTGAACTTTTGAACAGGCTATTTGCCTTTGGATAATTTGTTAAAACTGTCCAAAGTGAGAGTCAATTGACAACTATAGATTAGTCTATTTTTATGTATATGTTGAATTCCATAACTTGTTCCTGTTCAAATATGTTGAATTCCCTTAGTGAATAAAAAGTGTACTAACTCTTGTGATCTTCTGTATAAGGTTAAGAGTTGTGGTTGATATATTACTGAGTCCTCAAAAAAAATTAAAGTATTGAAACATTGGATGGGCTGAATTACTTGTAGAAACCATGAAAAAATTGGTAACAAAAGGTTTCACTTTGGACAATTCTAACAAATTATCCAAAGGACAAACAACATGTTTCAAAGTTCATCAGGATTCCACTAATCAATCTTGATGATCATGAAGATCACGATGACATGGACGATGATGATAAAGAACATGACTAGGAGTATATGACTTCCCCAAAATTTAAGGAACACAAAGTTCGCAAACAAAATGTTGTTCAAAAATTAGTTGTTGTTCAAGCTATAAAAGCACCATCAATTAGTAAAAGTAATAATATTGACAAAAGAAAAGGGAGAAAAAGACCACGTGGAAGAAAGGAAAAAGAAACAAAGAATCCTACTCCTGCTCCTACTTCTAGTAGTGGTAGTGGTGATGGTGAAACAAATATTAATGTGGCAAAAGTTGGAGTTACTACTGATGCAGCAAAAGGCACAAGTAGTGATAGTATTCGAGTACCGAATGAAAGAGTTCATCCTATTTAATTAAATTTTCTTGTATATAATTAGCAGTGAGTTTAATTCCATCGTTCATATTGTTTTGGGTTGGGTAACCCAAAAAAATTGAAAGGTATAGAATTAAACTCACTACTTATCATATGCAATCAATTTAAACCAAAAGTGATGGACTCCTTCATTCAGTACTCTAGAACAACTATTGTTTGTACCTCCTGCTACCTCAGTAGTAACTCCAACTTGTGCTAGATTAATATATCTTCCACCATCACCACCACCGTCATCAGGAGCAAGTGTAGGAGGAGGATTGTTTGTTTCTTTTTTCTTCTTTTCACCTCATATTTTTTCTCTTTTTTTGTCAGTATTATTACTATTACTAATTTATGGTTCTTCTATAAATTGAATGACAACTAATTTTTGAACAACATTTTATTTTCTAAATTTGTGTTCCTTAAATTTTGGAGAAGGCACATACTCCTCATCATCTTCTTTATCATCATCGTCCATATCCTTACGATCTTCATGATCATCAAGATTGATTAGTGGAGTCCTTTTAAACTTTTGAATAGGTTCTTTGCCTTTGGATAATTTGTTAGAATTGTCAAAAGTGAAGAGTCAATTGACCACTATAGATTAGTCCTTTTTTAATGTATATTTTAAATTCCTTAACTTGTTTGTGTTCAAATTACTTTGAATTCTCTTAGTGAGTAAAGAGTGTACTAACTCTTGTGATCTCTTGTTGAACATTAAGAGTTGTGCTAGATATGTTGATGAGTCCTAAAGAAAAACAAAAGTATTGAACCATTGGATGGGTTGAATAACTTATGGAAACCATAGAACAAATTGGTAACAAAAGGTTTCACTTTGGATAATACTAACAAATTATCCAAGGCCAAAAAGCATGTTTGAGAGTTCATCAGGACTCCACTAATCAATGTTGATGATCATGACGACATGGACGATGATGATGAAGAAAATGAAGAGTAGTATATGACTTTTCCAAAATTTAAAGAATGCAAAGTTAGCAAATAAAATGTTGGTCAAAAAATCAGTTGTTGTTCAAGCTATAGATGCACCATCAATTAGTAAAAGTAATAATACTAAAAAAAGAAAAGGGAGAAAAGAACAACGTGGAAGAAAGAAAAAAGGAATCAAAAAATCCTGCTCCTGCACCTGCTCCTACTCCTGCTACTACACTTGTTGGCAGTAGTGGTGACGGTTGAACAAATATTAATGTACAAAAGTTGGTGTTACTACTAAGGCAACAAGAGGTACAAGTAGTGGTAATACTCGAGTAATGAATGAAATAATCCATCCCATTTTGTTAAATTTGCTTGCGTGTGATTAGCAGAATTTTTAATTCCATCCCTTATATTATTTTAGTTTGGTAACCCCATAATAATTGAAAGGTATAGAATTAAACTGACTGCTTATCAAATGCAACTTAATTAAACCAAATGGGATGGAGTCTTTCATTCAGTACTCCAAAACTACCATTGTTTGTACTTCCTGCTACCTCAGTAGTAACTCCAACTTGTGCCATATTTATATTTGTTCCTCCATCACGACCATCGTCGGCAGAAGCAAGTGCAGGAGGAGGATTATTTGTTTCTTTTTTCTTTTTACCACCTCATCCTTCTTTTCCTTTTTCTTTGTTAGTATTATTACTATTACTAATTTATGGTGCTTCTGTAGCTTGAACAACAACTTATTTTTTGAACAATATTTTGTTTGCTAAATTTGTTTTCCTTATAATTTGGGCAAGGCACAAACTCCTCATCATCTTCTTTGTCATCATCCTTCACATCCTTGTGATCTTCATGATCATCAAGATCGATTAGTGGAGTCCTGTTGAACTTAGGAATAGGCTCTTTGCCTTTTGATAATTTGTTGGAATTGTCCAATGTGAAGAGTCAAATAACATTTATAGATTAGTCCTTTTTTTACGTATATGTTTGAATTCCATATTTGTGTTCAAAATATTTTGAATTCCCTTAGTAAATAAAAAGTTTACTAACTCTTGTGATTTCTACTTGAAGGTTAAGAGTAGTGCTTGATATGTTGCTAAGTCCTCAAAGAAAAATAAAAGTATTGAACCAATTGAAGGGTTTAATGACTTACGAAAATCGTTGAACAAATTG